>JASVER010000006.1:9260878-9283293 GCA_030449065.1 Oceanodroma leucorhoa | reverse complement strand
GCGGCGGGGCTGCGGGTACCGGGGGCGCTGAGGGTACCGGGGGCGCTGAGTCCCGCTGTCGCGCAGGTTCCCCTTCCGTGCCCCGCCGCAGGATGGAGTTCGAGCTCCTGGAGAGCGACGTGCTGGAGTCGCTGGAGGACCTGGGGTAGGTGCACGGGGCCGAGCGACGCCCGGTCCCGGCGCTGGCGGGGGGAGGGGGCGGTTGGTGGCCGTTGACGGGGCCGTGGCGTCCCCGGGCGGCCGGTGTGGGCCGGGAGCAGGAGGCCGGCCCCGGCGTGGGCCCCGGGCGCGGGGGGCGCCGCTGTCGGCCCCGGGCGGGCGGGGTCGGTGTCCCCCCGGAGGGCCGCGGCCCAGGGCAGCACCTGGGATGGTCCCTCCTCATCGGAGCTGAGGTGCCGGCCCCGTAGCGGGGATGGTGCCGGTGCCGGCTGGGCTTGAGAAGAGCAGCAAGCCAAACGGGCGGTCTTTTAGCTGTACGGCCTTTGCGAACGCTTTGCCTTTTCCTGCGTGCTGATCTCCCTGATTCTCGTGATGCCATCTCATCTGTGAGCCCTCTGTTCAATAGAGCGGTCCTAGCCGAGGGTGGGGAAGGGAGAAAGAAACCTTTTAAGAGAAGTCAGGGGAGAGGAAAGCTTTAAGGATTCATGTTTAGTGAAAAATAATAGAGAGCAAAAAAAAATGGTACATGAGACAGTATTTTTTTTCCTTTACTTTCTTTTTAATAGAACATAGCACAGGAAACTTTTGTTTAAACTGGTTACTCTGTCAGAGTCAGTAAAAGTTATATAAATATGAAAGGGCGAGCAAGGAGAACGTGTCCTACTGTAAGTTTGCATGTCTGTAAACCGTTGAGAGTTCAGACAAGAGGCAGTTACAATTTTACTGCTGCCGGTTCTATGCAAACAGCTGTATTTACTCACATTGGCCACATTCCCATAAATCACTTTGTGGCTAGAGTCATTATGCTCCAACAAGGATTATATTTCCAAGCTAAGTTGGTGGTGATAGTTCCAAAGCTTGACAAATAGGTTTCTGTTTTGGCAGGTATTTCTCTGACTGAAATATGAAAAGGTCTCTGCCATGATGCACATACTGTGATCGGCTTCTTTTTTTTGCCGTGTGTTTAAAAGGATATTACTGGCTTGAAGGATTTGTGCTCCTTATCTGTGTGATTATAGACAGAAAGTGTTGCTGTCGATTTTTAACATTMAATAAATAAAGTGAACGAAGAAAGAAGATTAAAAAATAAGTTATATCAACCAAGATTGGCAACAGTGATTGAAAAGAATGTTTGGAGGGCAAAAGACGTGGAGCTTCAGCAGTATTGGTAACAACTGGGAAAACTACTGCACGTGACTAGAGGAGTTCTGTTGCCTGGTGTTTGGAAAGACTGGGATGTCTGAGGTTTTAAGCTTTGGCAGTAGCTCCATGATCCTTCACAGCTCAACTTATTTTTTCTAACCAGATACTGAAAACACTTCTAATATATTACTTGATTTTTTTTTTTAATAGCATTGCACATCAAAGARTTGTTTCTTTCTGGATTTGTGCTCGAGGTCCTCAAATAGTGGCCTCTTGCCTTGTAAGTCAGTTTGTTGAACTAGTGAAAAAGCAAACAAACCAGACGGCATAATGCTAGCAGAAGACGAGTGTAGCTCTAGAACATGTGCCATTGGCAGGAATGGAAGGAAAAAGCTGCTTACAGTCAGGAATCTGAAAGTTAGATTACTGGCCAAATAGATGTGTAGCTGAAGTCATAATTATCAGAGATAACACAGTCAAGATGTCATATCTGTCAAAGAATAATTCTAGAAAAGGGTTCTCTGGTGTGACCAGTGACATAAGTCCAGATCCTGCCAAAGCAAAAGGCTTGTCATCACTTCCCTTCTACTTTGATCTATAACTGGATGTTTCTATTCTGAGTCCCAGATGTTCCTATGCACGTGTAGGTCTGAAAACTCTGTGGGACGGGAGTTAAACTTGCTCTAATTAGCCTGTTGGAATTGTCTGGCCTACTGTGGTAATGTAGCAGGGTTGCAATACATCAGATTACAGCTTCCCCCTGCTGCTAGTAGATTAACTCTGTGTTGCTAATCGAGCTGCTCTATGCAGTAAAAATTTATTTTGAGTGTGGCTTCTTCATTTTGGTTGGGTGAAGTAACAGACTGTTACAAGTGGAAACCAAATCCTTTATATGTGATGTTAAGCACAAGAACAAAGTGTTGAGAATAACATTTTAATTTGCTCTTTGAGAGATTTTTTTACTTCTGAGGTTTGCCAAGAGTTGACTGGACTCACTGAGTTGCTGTGACATAGTGGGTGACTTTACCTGGACGTTCGAAAGAGGGATTTCAGTTGATTATGGTCACCCTTGGATGTCTTTCTGTTTTGGGTGCAGTATATCAAAATAATACTGTGGKTTTTTTTTCTTAAATACTGTGGTAAGCTCTGACTTTGTGCTTCTACCTGGTTAATAAGGCAGTCTTCTCCCTGCTCTTCCTCCTCTCCCTGACAGAGTATCAGTACACAGATGTCCTGAAAACTATGTCTTCTAAGACCTGATCTGTAGACTTATGCTTTCTTACACTAGGCCTGATTTTGACTTATTTTGTTTATGCAAAGAACTAATTCTACTTGTTTTTCTTGTGCCCATTTAAGAGGGTAATTTTTCAAAAGAGGATATGGTTTTGCAGATCATTTTTGTAACATTTGTATCGAAGACTTTGTTTTGCATGGCAACCCTTTAATACATGATGGGAAAAGACAGAAAAGATGCACTAGTTCAGCAGTAATTATTCAACATACTGTAAAGCAGTGCTCAAGAATGATACTTTGAAACTGCAGTTGCCCTAGATAGGTCTATTGTAAGTAACATCTTCAAGAGATAGGGGCAGAGAAGTTGCTGCTGTATGTGATAACATTTTCCAGGCTGAAACCTTTGATGATGATATTTTGTGGACACAGTCTCTTTGGCAGCAAGCTAATTGCATGGAAATGCTGGGTTTACTCAGATGTTTTCAATATGCTTTTTCTTACAGTTCGGTGCAGGAATCTTATCAGTTTAGATGTTCAACATTGCAGATGTGATGAGAGTGTAGCTCTCAATATGTATACAGCATAAAATAAATCTATCACCGTCATAGCAAATGTTAATAAACTGTGCTTTTGTTTTACTTGTCAGTTACAAAGGTCCATTGTTAGATGACGGAGCGCTGGCTCAGGCAGT
Organism: Oceanodroma leucorhoa; assembly: GCA_030449065.1. Classification (NCBI taxonomy): domain Eukaryota; kingdom Metazoa; phylum Chordata; class Aves; order Procellariiformes; genus Oceanodroma; species Oceanodroma leucorhoa. Next base: position 9,280,067 of record JASVER010000006.1, on the reverse strand, counting down.
CTCTCGTGGAGCCAGTTCCCCTGAATTCACCAAACTCTGTGCTTGGTTGGTATCCGAGTTACGGCTATTCTGTAAACTAGAGGAAAATGTGCAGGCAACTAACAGTAAGTAGCCATAACTGTAGTACAAACGTGCACTTAATGTGTGTTCTTGCATGCCATAAAGATTTGGGCTGACCATTGCTAAATCTGTTGTGCCAGGGAGTATCATCTGCACACTGTCAGATTTTGGATATTTTCCACCTCAAACTTGCTGAATGAACAGCCAGTAGAGTTTGAAATAATAGTGAGGATCGAACAATCTTTCTTCTGAAGTTAGCTTTTTCTTGTAATTGTTCAACCATAGAGTTATTTAAAAGTTCTTGGGTGGATTTAAGGAAACATTAGTTTTTGKTTTTTTTTAATTAGATCATGAGAATACTTTTATTTCAACACTTCTGTTTGTAATTTTGATGTACCTACTGTTCAAAGAAACATTCTCATGACTACAATAACCATATTTTCTTTTTATTGTTGGTTACCTTAACTCTGTGCTTACTGTGTATTTTTCACTCTTTATGAAACACTCTGTGAGAAGGAGCCTGAAAAATGTTTGTTTGTTTATTGTTTTGGCAGAGGAAGCAAACCTTAGTTTTCCAAAAATGCTATTTTCAGTCAACTAGTCATGACATTCTACAGATTATATTGTTAAATTGGTATGATAACCTGTGCTTCTGAATATCTAGTGTATTAACTCATAATGCCTTTATGAGCTTAACTTTCAATCTACTCAGTGGCCAAAGATTGCTGCCTTTCACTTCAACAACTGTTCTTTTCCTTTTTCTCTCTGTTTTTGACATGTCCGTCCTTTCTTCTCTGAGTGTATTTGGCTCCATTTCTCTGTAGCAATACAGCATCTCACCTCTTCTAGTAGTATAAGGTTCCTGCTATACGTTTTGTGTAAAAATAAATCCAGCAGTATTCTAACAACTATTTCAAATTCTCTAAACACAGGGATGGAAACATTTTATCTGTAGTACCATCAAGTCCTACCTTCATTTTGTGTGACTTGAGTTTATAAATAGCAGACATTTTGGGTTGAAGTCCCTTTTCAAAAGAAGGAAAATGGTTACCTCTCATTTTTCGCTATTTTTTGCATAACTTGGCTTAACAAGTTCAGATTGATTTCACTGATTTCTGACACAAATATCAGTCTAAGCTTTGGTTTACATGACTTAATTATTTTTAAAGGATATTGGTACGAAATAAGATCAGTTGACAAACGTGAGATTACAGGGAGAAGTATTAAAAACATGAGAGCTCATAAACCATATTATTCATGACTTCATCAGAACTATCTAATACGTTTGTAGTGGGAACAGTTACTTAAAATACCCCTGTAAAATTTGTGATGTTTTTAACGTCGCTTTTCATTGTAGAAGTTGTCAGTGGCTGTCTGTGGTAGCTGAGAAAAGCTGTCAGTGAAACGTAATTTTACAATAATGAGGAATATCATGGCTCCAAACAGGTTGTACTGTGTCTTTGAGAAGCCCAAAGAACACGTTTGGCTTCCATTAAAAGCAGGGTTTTAATATTAAATAGCAACTGGAGCAAAGCATTATTTATTTTTTTTAAAAAAGCTAATTCATTGTGATCATAGCCAGAGATACATGTATTAGCTGTAAACAAATTATTATTCTTTTCCTTCGAAGGTCCAAACGAAGCAGAAGAATTTCAACTCGAAATGAGTGGGTTGCTGGCTGAAATGAACTGTCCATATGCATCATTAACATCAGGGGATGTGACAAAACGCCTTCATAATCAAAAGAACTGTCTCTTGCTGCTTAGTAAGTTAAAAGGGTGCTTGCAAGTAAATCTGGTTTTGTGTGAGAATCAGTATTGTTTCTTACACTTAATGAGATACTGGGTTTTTTTACCGCAATGTATAAAACCAGTTACCTAAAATTATGAATTATTTTTTCCTGTAATTTACAGTGTCAGAATATTATACTTTTGGGTCTCATAAACTTACCAGTCACTCTGTAACCAGTATATGATGGAAAATATTCTGAATATTAACCTTTTTCACATTCACTAGCAAAAAGCCTGTCCTATTCTCAAAAGGTACTCTGAAGAGGGAATAGTTTGAAGACTTCTGCCAGGATTTAGCCACTGGACTTTGTTTAGAAGGGTTGTAAAAATGACCACTAACATCAAATGCATCATCATTTTGGAGCCCCCACCATGATGACTTGCAAGGTGCAATAAGACTTGCATTTTCCTACATTCTGACAACAGTTGGAATTGTTGTGAAAAAGAGAAAATGTTTTATCCCAACTCCCAGTTCTTTTGATCATCTCCCTTAGTAAATAGCTTCAGTGTTGCTTTCTGCTGATTGAAAAGAAATTAGCAGTAGCAACGGTGATGTYTTGCCTTTACTTTTCCACCCAGCAGGTCTCAATACCTAAATTGGTTTTATTTCTGCCTAGGAAATGTTAGAGGAGAAGAAATAGTACTTAAATTTAGAAGTAGTGTGTGATGTTGATTCACATTTAAAAAAAAAAAAAAAAGATTTTTACAAGTGTCAGAAATTGTAATACTAATTTTAATCTGATCTTAAATTCCACATAAATTAATGTTTCATGTGTTTCCTCAGTTGCTGCTGATTCTTTAACTTTTCAAAGCAGAAATTTAGTTCTGCCCTCAGCTGAGATGTAGAAATGAATTGCAGAGTAGATTCCTGTATTTCAACAGTAGGAGAAAGATGAGTAGTAAGACTTAATCTGAATTTTTTTTGATAGTATGTTCAAAAATGTCAGATGAARTGAGGCAATTATTGCATTTAAAATATTTTGTAGATCAGATAATCTGCCTTTCAGCTTATTCTCTGTAAACCAAGCCATTCAATAAATTTGCATTGTCTGTGACACACAGATTATCCCAGAGGTCCTCTGTGATGTATGTTTTGGTAATATAAAGCCATGTTCAGAAGCTGAACTCTGGTATCCCATCTGGCAGGAATACTGTGTTTACTGTCCAATGTGGAATTGAAATAGATGCCGAATTCCTTTTGTGTGTACCATGATAGTAATACCTAAAACTTTTGGATAGATTTCTTTGCCTACATTAAGCTAACTTACTAGGTATCCTGTTGTATGTGAGCCATAAACCCAGATTTTTTTCAGGAAAAACAGAATAACCCTCTTTAATGGAATGCCAGGGTATTTTACATTTTAACAAAATGCAGTACAGTTTATATCAAGTAGAAGATGTAGCAGTATTGCTGGGAGAGGAAAGCACCAAATAAACCTAAGTAGTTAGGATTGTCTTGGTGTTCACCATCACTAGAATACAATATTAAGTATTGGCATCTTCAAAAAATATAAAGTACAAGAGTTTCAGGTTGGTTTAGAAAAGGTCTGCAAAAAAGAATCACTATCTGGAGAATGTTTGTGTCTTACAGTGATAGACTTAAAAATTTCAGTCTTTGTCAGAAGAGGTTGAGGTGATCTCTGAATTCTTGAAACAAAATTCTGCTGCTAGTTTCTTTTTCAGGAGGTCCTAATGTGGTGTAAATAATTGAAAGCTGCATATAAGAAAAATCTGTATAAAGTACCATTGAAACAACTTACAAAGAATTCTTCATTGCTTTATATATTTTTAGAAKTTTATGATTTATAAGGTGTTCTGTGTCTTTAGCAGAAGACATTCTAGAGATCTAGAAGAAATTCTAGAGATCATTAAAATGCTTTGTTCTTTTCTTAATCTTTTGATCTGTCCCAATTTTATAGGTAGTAAGCTGCTTTTATATAGCCTGGGTTTACATCCCTGCTCACAAGTCTGTCTTTATCAGTGCAGTATCTATTTTTCAATCCTTATTTTTAGAAATAATTATTTACATTACTGTTATCATGAATCATACTGGGTGACCATAAAAGTATTGTTAAACCTGTGCATTTTTTCCACTTGAAACTTTAAAGTTGTGACAATTGCAAGCAAAGGCTGTGTGCTAAATTTATATCACTGTAACCTACACCTAGTGCTGAAACTTTGGGTGTAGACCATGTTCAGAAATTATGTGATTTTAATTTTTTTTTTTTTTTTTGGATAAAGGAGTTGTAATGTGATGGTAGCTCTTGCAGTTCTGATATTGAAGAGCACTTCAGGCATTCTAGCTTCTATTTCATCAGTTACTGCCTTCCTTTCTGGATATTATAAACCTGAATTCGCAATAGTACTTTTTTAAAAGGGGGTTATTTTTCCACTCTGCATCTTGCCTGGGGAAGTAGAGGAGATTCATCCAACATTTCACTTCTCTCTACTCATTTCCTTGCTTTGTTTCCTAGAACCTCAAGGAGTGCTTGCTTGTCTAGCATGTCCCAGTCCCTCATCCTGCTTATTTCCATGTTCCTAGTCTCCTGTCTTTGCTGGGCAAAGCCTGAAGGAAAAGAGCTGTGCTCTGTTGAACTCTGTGATTAATACCTGTCGGAATTATAGGGATTTTTTCCAGGCTTTAATTGGTTGTACTAAACCTTTCCCCTGTTTGTTGTGTTTCTAGCATTGGGCTCAGGGTTTATTAGAAATATGAGTGTTCCGTGGATACCAAAATTATAGCCCTAACTCTTTCTAAAACAGTCCATTTGCACATTTGTTGGTTGTAAGCACTTGAGTTCTCACTGGTTCTAAAATAAGTTAACTCGGCTATATCTGATGCTGAAATCTAATTTTTCTCACCCCAGCATACCTCATCTCAGAACTGGAAGCTGCCAGAATGCTGTGTGTGAACGCCCCTCCTAAAAAAGCACAGGAAGGAGGTGGCAGTGAAGTCTTTCAGGAGCTAAAAGGCATTTGTATTGCTTTAGGCATGTCCAAGCCTCCAGCCAACATAACGATGTTCCAGTTCTTCAGTGGAATTGAAAAAAAAGTAAGATTCAAAGGAACAAAACTAGAATATTTATGATGTTACTATTTTGATGGAAAATAGTTCTGCTACCAGGGAGAGATTTGCCTCTTGTGAAACTCCAGTGTTTGAATTGTGAAGGAGAGTTAACATGGTTTACTGAGCATGCCAAGAATCAGGATTTTGAAAATGAATTTAAAGGCTTTTTCCATGCCAAGGCACGAGGTCAGGGACTACTGCTATCATTGCCTTACGGGATGAGGTATTTCTTACTCTGCTTTAGGTTTGAATGTCATCACCTGTTGCAGGAGACATGGAAAATGCTGAGCTTAGGCCTCAGAAGGAACGTTAAGGAGAAATGTATTCCAAGAAATACACCTAAACAAATTTTTACAGGAACCTGCTGTTTTTAAAATGTTTAGGTTAAAAGGTGTTGTAACTAAAGTCAAGTTTACACCTTTTCCCTAAGGCTTCATCAGTTCTTGTGGTTCCATTTATTTTTGTTTCTTTACATGTATGTGTTCTCCAGGTTGTTGTTGTTTTTTTTAAAGAAATTTACTTTTGTTTGAGTAATTTTTATAAAGCAGAGAAATGAAGTGGAATGGACTGTCCAGTGCACAGACCAAAGGTGGGGGACAGGAAGTTTTTAAGTTACGTTAAGTAACTTAACTTGCAGGAAAGTAGTTCAAAATCTTTTTAATCTGGGAATTCTGTTATGTTTTACTAATTGACTTTTCTTTCACATTGTCTTGCTTGAAAGTCAAACTTGCATACGCCTTACAAAATCATTAAGGTTAAATGAATATTATCTCATTGATTTATATCCATAGGTAGTTATACTAAAAAAAACATGAACAGTCCTTATAGCGTAATAAAATACATCAGGAATTTCTAACCTACAGTTTTTCAGAAATCATATATAGCTGTGGTGCTTACAGTCCGAACACTTCAARATGTTGGTAGTGTTTGAGAAGGAGAAGGTAAAGCTGAACTAATAACTGAAAAAACTTATTTTACTTTGTAAATGAAAATATATCACAAAGTTGAGCAAAATGTGAAAACTTAAATAACATAGAGTGAAAATTTTGCTCTTGACTGTAAGATGGTAGTTATATAACAAGAGATTACCCTAAAGTTTTCTTCTTTTTAAAAAGTGAGTCTTAGAATGGCAATATTCTGATCTAGCATGTGAAAATCAAGCTACCTTTTTCTTCACACATACATAGTACAGTTTGGAGCAGGATCTTTGTAAAACTGACTCTCTTTGCTAATGATCCTCCACATTAAAAAAAGAAACTGCTGATACTTTAATGAACTGCTACTTCTGCTATTCCGAAAGCACTTAGTTTTAAAATCTTCAAGTTAAACAAATTGGGCTCAGCACCTTTGGAAAACCAGGTCACTGAATGTGTTAAATCAACTGCTGGAATGAACAGCCAAGGAAGTTGAAAAATGTCATTTGCAGCAGTGGAAAAGTGAAGTTTCATAATTCCAACCCGCTTTGATCCAAGTTTTTGKCACTGCTACTCTGTTTCTTCCTTCTGGAGTCCTCAGACATTTTGAGATGGAAAAGATAACCTAAGTTGTGCCCAAACTTTTAAAATGCAAATTAAATGTAAATTTTCATATTGAAGATTTTCTCCTTTTGATTGTAAAGAAGTCGTGTTGTATTTCACATAGTCTTAATACAATCTTTTTGATACAAGTGTGGTTTTTTTATTTCTGAATTAAAGAGATGATGTGTAGAATAATCCCTCTGTCTTCAAGGGGAGCTGTACCTCATGAAATCTTTGTTTTAACTGTAGATCTACTCTGTAGTCCCTCTTCTTAATTTTTAAATAATTATAGCTGAGACTACCAGAAATACAAAAATAGTTGCTTTCCAAAAGAAGTGTGCTTGGTTCTCTGTCCCAGAGAAAACAACTTGATATTGGAGGTTGTTTTATCATGCCTATGACTGTCCAAGGGTCCTCTCCTGTAATTTGAGTGTTAAAGAGCTATTTTTTTTTAGCCAGTGCTTATATTTTTGTATGTCTTCTGACAGCTGAAGGAAACCCTAGCAAAGGTTCCACCTAATCACGTTGGAAAACCTTTATTGAAGAAACAACTGGGACCAGCTCACTGGGTAAGTGGTTGCAGGTATTAGAGCCTGTTTCCCTTTTTCAGATATATAAAGTATTGATCTTGATTCTGTGTGTAATGTTACACAATTATTTTTCTCATCTCTTTCTGAAGATGAGAAGACAATTTCTTGCAGTATTGTACATATATGTTGGCACTATAAATGTTCAGCAACTGATAAGATCTTAAGCTCATGAATCTGTATGTCCAGATGCTGGCAAAAGTTTTCCAAAATAAAGGAGGTTTACGGTGGTGATGCTGACCTGCATGCTTGTGCAATAGCTTAGGCCTTCCTCTCCTGCCCCTTGCCAGCACTGTCTGTGTGACCTAGCCTTGCTGAGATGGTGTCACGTGCCCTCCTGTGGCTTCTTTCCAGCTAACCTGTGGGTCTTCCTGTCATTTCCTCCTCCCTTTCTCTCTTGCTGGAGTAGTCTACTTCCTTCATAGCCTCTTCTCCAAGAAGCCATGGGTGTGCAGGTGGAAGCTGGGAGAGGCTGTACACCCAGGCGGCAGAGCCACAATCATCTCCAGCTGGGTTTTGTCACCTGCTGTTCTAGAAGGATGGTGCCTGGGTTAGATGATGCTGCTGCACCAGCACAAAGCTATGGCTACTGCTGCAAGACTGCAAGTCTCTCTTGTCTCTTGCTTAAGGTTGAAGCTCATCTACTCCCACCAGTCTGCTTCCTTCAATGCTTGTATTGTTGAGGCTGAAAGTGGGCCCCACTGCCCCCCTCCAGGCAGGCTTCAGTCAGTATAGAAATAATTTCCTTAATGGTGCATATCTCAACTGTTGTTCTGACTAGACTACTGTCTGCTACCAGGTGTGTTTCTAGTGATGATTTTTCCCCGTAGGGCACTTTGTTGTCCTGTCTGTATGCAGATTGTGCTTTAATCAAGATCCTCTTACAGTACTTTACTTAGTTTTAGTCCTCTATCTTTGCTTTATCTTTGTCCTTAAGCCTACTACTTTTTAAGAAGGCAAGGACACACTGGTCCCTAGGACTTATGTATGTCCTTGCATCTCCTTCAGTTTGTTGCATGTACTATTTTCTCACTTTTGCTTCTCTGTCATGGTGGGTGTTGAGAAATGCCTCAGCAGTGTGTGCAGTTTTTACGTCCCTTGTGAAAAACTGGCAGCTGTGCTCTTAGAAATGGTAGAAAGCTGAATGTGAGGATAACAGAGCCCTCGAAGCCTTCAGGAAAATAGTGCCCATTTGACAAGGTAGATAATTGCGGACTTAAGCCCTGCTTAATATCTCTGTGTGTCTTATTCTCTTCTATCTACATAGTTTTATTATCTTAAGTAGAAACATTTTATCTATAATCTATAGGTTATACTTGCAAATTTTTGTTTCAGGAAAAAATTGAAGCAATTAATCAAGCCATAGTCAACGAATACGAAGTCCGAAGAAAACTGTTAGTCAAACGTTTGGATGTTACTGTGCAGTCCTTTGGCTGGTCAGATAGAGCTAAGGTACAAACAACTTCCTGTGAAGTCCTGGTTGATGGTAATGCTTTATAATAAGTATCTCTGGAAAACTGCTTCATTGTTTCATCCTTCGTGAGTAAGAAATAACCACAGGGGTTGTCTGGTTTTGGTTTGGGTTTCTGAAAAATTTTATGACAATGTAAGATGACTAAAAAATTTTTACTTAACACTGACTTGTTGGATTTTAAAATAGTATGTAAAATGAGAAGATAGACCGTGTGTAACTATACCCCAAAGCCAAAACATACAGTTAAATAGGCCACTAGAAAAAAGTAGTAAGAGGAGATTACTGATCCAACCATTTGCATTCAGAGTGCCATAGTGTGAATCGTAAAGTGCTGTGTCTGTGTGATGATAGAAAAGCATCTTCCTTTTGACCATCCCTTAACTTACTTTGTGCTGTCCACAGTGATCAGATTTCCTTAACTCAAAGTGTGTCTGCAAGCACAACTCCACAGATGCACATGAGAAAAGCTGCTAAGGCACTACATGTTCTTACCTCATAGACAGGGTAATATTTTATGTGCTGCTTCTGTCTTTGAACCGTGCAAGTGGCTGTGACATGACGTCTGTTCTCTCAGAGTATGTGATAGATATTCTGCTTTTAAAAAACAATTACATGGTTTCCCTATTTCCCATATTTCATAGTGAAAAAGGAATGACAAGATTTAAAAAATAATACTTATTTTCTAGGACTGAACCAGATCTGCTAACATGCTGTTAATTATGCTGCTGGCAGTGTTTGAGACTGAGTTATTAGTGATAAACTGTGACACATGAATCATCAAGTGTTTTTTCTTGATAAATGATTTATTCAAAAAGCAACTGTATTTTAATAATAAACTGTGACCTCTCCCTTTTCGGTTTCATCACCTGAGCAGGACTTCTACTGGTGTCCTGTCCTTAAACCTTGTATTCTTTGTTTTTTTAGTAGATGATTGATTGTTTGAATATTTTAATAGTGAATGAAAATGGGAAAAAGTATGGATTAGGTTAAGAACCGGGGACTTCTGATTGTGTTATAGCTTTGGCATCCAAATCAATGTTTTATTTTTTTTTTTCTAGGAGAATTCTCAGATGTTTTTGAACTTGACTAGCTATATGAAATCCTTTCACAAAAAACCACAAATTGTATATATGCATTGATATCTATTGAAATGCAAATCTAAATTTTTTTAGGACCATAACAATACAGAATTCGGTAATGTGGCTATAGTATTTCAGACATGCAATACAGTTTGTTTTAACAGTAACTTTTAGCAATGCTTTAATACATGATGGTAATTTATATTTTTTCATTTTAAAATTTGAGAAATATCAGAATACCGTAGCGTAACTAAATAGTTACTTCTCCAGATAGTAGAAACACCAGTAAAAACTTCATAATGGTCTATTATTAGGAGTTTTTTAAGTTCAAAAATTTCAAGTTTCACCTAAAAGAATAATATCATAGCACCAAAATACTGTGCTCAGAGCTCAGTCAAGCATGCCAGGGAAAAACATACTACTGCTCTGGTGAATACTGTTGCTTCTCCTGTCTTTAGTCAGCATCAGGTAAATGACGTGCATGTTTTCCTTCATTTTGAATAAACCCTCTTCAATTTGTAATACAAAAGTAGAAGCTTTTGGTTCTAAAACCTTATCACTGAGTCACTTGGAAATACATACTCTCAGTTCTTCCCAGTTCCAGTTTTCTGCCTTTAGATGGAAAATAGGATTTTAGGATTTTAAAATTTGCTCCGAAGTTCTTGCCCTGTCAAGAATTTTGTTGGAAAACCTGTTTTGCCTGTCCCCACTGCTGTCATCTGGGATCCGGACAAAAAGCAGCCCTTTTGTCTGTGTGCAGATTGCAGTCTGGTTTATCCTAACTGCATCACACATGATACTCTGTTGATAACTGAAGATAGATGTAGCTCATATATTAACTCCTGGCTGGTAGCACAGATTTCTGTTGTGTCTGTCAGTTGGAAAGCTGCTGTCATACTTTTGAGGTGTTCAAAAAAGCCAGTATGGTTAATGCCAAAAGGCAGTAGAGGAAGAGAGGTTGCATACAAGGCAAAGTTGACGTGTAGCATCTCATTTCTAGCTTGGGCACTAGGTATGCGAGACAAAGGACTGAATTAGAACAAGCACATGAGAGCTTTAGTTCTGCCAGTACCTCTTGATGGCTTGCCTTTGTGAAGAAGCTGACTGGCGTGAAGAGTGTGAAAGAGTTAACACAGCCTTTTTCTGCTGGTACAGTGTTGGAGATACGGTGATGCTAGCCTAGCTGGAATGGGTGTGGGTCAGGGTGCAGGCACAGAAGGAGGTCTGGAGGCTGGACACAGACCAGTGTTCCGCTTTCGSTGTCTCTTTTTAGACATTAGCAGTAATTCGTATGACTGTATGACATGCTTCTATTCTGTGTTTGACTGCCTGGAAGTACTACAGTCTGCATGTATATATTGTTAATCTTAAAATTGTCAGATCATCAGTGTCTTGTCAGTTCAGTCAGAATAGTGTTTCCTATATTACTTAAGAAATTAATTTGACAAATGCTAGCTTTGTTGCAGTGATTCTTAGTTACAAAGTGGTTCTCACTGTTTTTATAGTAATTTTTATTCTATTTGCAGTAGTGTCTTATTCTTCAGTGTTGATTTGGTTCTTTTGGTGAGGTGTCCCATTGCTTTCCTATTACTTTAGCTGACTGRGGTTTGTTTTTCTTCTCTCCAACAGAGTCAAACAGAAAAACTGGCTAAAGTCTACCAGCCAAAACGTGCCCTCTTATCTACTAAGTGCACTATTTCCGTTGCAAATCTCTTGGCAGCTCGGCAGGATCTGTCAAAGATTATGAGAACAAGCAGTGGGTCCATCCGAGAGAAGACTGCATGTGCCATTAATAAGGTACTTTTGGCGACAAATGGCTTGTTCTGTTATGAATATTTAAGTAATTTGAATAAATCCTATGTTTTTAGGATTGTAAGTGGAATTTGGCAATAAAGGATAAGAAACTTGGTGTTCATGTACTCCAGATTATGTGTCGGTGCATTATGGGAACTGCAGCTTCACTTGTTTAGGTTCAGAGTGCCCCTTCTTAGGGGCAGTAAAAAATTGCTGAAATATCTTTCATTACTTTCAGTGGGAGTAGGCCCGCTCTGTCTTRCCAGAATTACTGGTGTCATCACACTGCTGCTACCTAATTCTGTCAGGGTGCTAAAATAACACCTACATAGTAACCGCGTTTCTGGTCTATGTAAATAGAATGTATTAAGATCACAAAGCAAGCATCTCACAGGTTAGATTATAGTCAAGCGTATAGTTTTAACAATGACATAGTAGAAATACGATTTAGACTAAGCAATTCCCTTTGTTTCAAAAATCATTATTTTATAGGAGTAATAGGCTCACAAAAGTACAGGTGCTGAACTTGAAGCTCAGTAGCTATGTACAGCAGTGTACTTGGTACTTTAAAATTTGTGGGTGTACATGCATGCTTTTCTCCATTTTGGGTACCAATTGTATTTCAGCTAATATTCTAATTCATTTAGGATGGAATGGTGGTCTGCTGATTTGACCAYCCCCCCCTCGACCCCAAACAATTTTTACACCTTTTTAGTGTAGTTGGAGTGTGGAATGTAAAAGAAATCAAGTGGGAAGACAGGTGTGACTAACATGAGACCATATGTATGTTTTACTAGAAATGCAATACTACCCTGCTGCTGATCCATATCCTGTTAACTTATCTCCATTATCAATATTAAATGTTTTCCAAGACAGTAACATAAAGTAACAAAATAACCTGCTTCTATTTAAGTTTTTCTGTTATATCACTTTAAAACTTGAAACAGTGCAAGTGTCCTGTCCCATTTTAAGTCTTGCTAAATTCTTAATGTCACAGCATCCTTGGACAGCTAAAGACCTTCTAGAGTCTTGCTCAGCTCTGGTCAGCACTGTCTGACACCTGTTTGTTGGTGTGTAAGTTTGTCTGTGTGTGTCCCTACCGAAAAATAAAAATATTTGGAGTTGGTTTACCAAAAGTATGTTCTTAGCCAATGGCTTCTACAGCAATTCAGAGCACTATTTAGGAGAGAGACTGTGTTGCACTGTACTTGTGGTTATTTGAGATTAACAGTCTGCACTAGTAAACAGCTTAGTGGAAGACTCTATTGWTGCTGCCTCAACTGGTGTGCCTGCTGTTTGAACAAAAAATCCAGGTCTCCAGACGTGCCTTGTTAGCAGTGCTTGGAGTACTAGGTAATCCCTGTTTAATTTTTATTAATTGGAGACAAAGGTCTSTCACATTCAAACATAGAAAAGTTTGCCTTGATGGAATCCTCCAGATGTAAGAACCCTTGAGCAGCTGCTGTTTGTGGTGTGTATCAGTAAGCGTGACTCTTCTGTGAGGTGTTACAACTCCTACGGCAGTTCTCCCTTTCCCTTTGCAGGTGCTAATGGGCAGAGTGCCTGACAGAGGAGGAAGGCCCAATGAAATTGAACCACCACCTCCTGAGATGCCACCGTGGCAGAAAAGACCAGAGGCTGGTCCGCAACAAGGTGGTGGCAGAGGAGGAAGAGGGGGCTATGAATCCTCATATGGAGGGCGAGGAGGTTATGACCATGGGGGTCACGACCGAGGAGGAAGAGGAGGCTATGACTCATCATATGGAGGGCGAGGAGGTCACGAACAAGGAAGCCATGATCGAGGGGGACGAGGAGGACGTGGTGGTTATGATCATGGAGGCAGAGGAGGCGGAAGAGGAAACAAGCTTCAAGGAGGTTGGACAGATGGTGGAGGTGGTGGCTACCAGGATGGCAGCTACAGGGAGAGCAACTACAGAGATGCAGGTTTTCAAACGGGTGGCTACCATGGTGGTGGTGGTGGCAGTGGCTACCAAGGAGGAGGCTATGGTGGCTACCAGTCGTCTTCATATTCAGGAAGTGGCTACCAAGGGGGTGGTGGCGGCGGCTACCAGCAAGAAAACAGATACCAAGATGGTGGGTCGCACAGTGACCGAGGGGGTGGGCGTGGTGGAGGGAGGGGTGGCCGTGGCGGTCGTGGTGGCCGTGGAGGTCAAGGAGGAGGCTGGGGGGGCAGAGGTGGACAGAACTTCAATCAAGGAGGGCAGTTTGAGCAGCACTTCCAGCATGGAGGTTATCAGTATAATCAATCTGGCTTTGGACAAGGAAGACATTTCACAAGCTGAGGCTGCTAAAAACTTTTGCTTCAGCAGAGCTCACATAATAGAAACCTGGTTTTAGAGGCCTGGCTTAATCGCTGCTTGAATTAGTACAGGTTTGTACATGGCAGGTAGAATCTCTTTGGGTGGGATGTTTTGCGTTGAGCAAAGTACAACTCTGTAGACCTCTTCTGCCCCCCCCCCCCCCCCCCCCCCCGCACCAGCCTGTCTGAATTAAATGCTTCATCACTACCCACTGCACCCTAAACATCAACTAATAGCCATGCTTTTTAAATGTTGGACTGTTTCCCTCTGCTCAAAACACTTTTGTTCTGAAACTACCTGCTGTGTTTGTCTTCTGCTTTGATTTAGAGAAATATCAAGACCTGTCTGGTCAAATTTGTCTATTATAATACACAATAGAACTTCTGCATTTTTTCCCCTAATTATTGTTCAATTACATGTTCCAAAACCAGTTCYGAGTATTGCTTTTCGGCTTGCTGGCCTCTCGTTTTAGTCACGAAGATGTTAGACACACATGCGTGCGTGCACAGTGAACTCCCTCTGACAAACAGGTTTATGGTCTATTATATGAGCTCTACTGTGGATGCCATGTTCGGTAGCCTTATCTCCTGCTAAACAAAGTTTTCCCACCTGCTCAACACTGAAGACTGCCGCCAAAATCTGCAAAGATCATTTAAATCTAAGCTAAATTGTGAACCGATAGTGTGTGTAGGCCTGTAGTTAGGTGTAGCAATTCAAACTGACCTGCATCCATCCAAAACAAGTTGCTCCTCCTCCAAACCTAATTTTTACTTGAAATCAGCTAGAAGAAATTACAAACTGAAATTTATTTTATTTGCAAGTTCATACCACTGGCTCAGCAAATCTAGGGCAATTTGTTTTGGGGGTTGTCTTTTTAAAGAAATGCACTACGGCCTGGGAAGATTAGTTCCTGCCTGGAGGAAGCCCTTTTATTATTGCTGCAGAAAACAAAGCCTGGCTGAGTTTGATGTTCTAATGTGTTTTTTTTTGTTTTTTTTTTTTTTTCTTTACTGAAAGCCACATAATGCTTCTTGCTGGGTTTTTTGTGTACATAAACATTGTCAAGCTGTGAAAGAAAATGGCTGAAGGTGTGCTGTTGTATAAAAGGTGAGCAATAAAAGTATCTGTATGTTCCCTTTGCTTTAGTTTCTTTTCCTTCTTGGTATTAAAAAGCAGTTGCTACAGTAACTGGGAATTTGTGGGGATTTCTGTCTGCTTCATCTATTTTACATTTTAATCGCTATATTAGATGTTCTAGTCGTCCCAGCTGTACCGTGCATTCTGCCTTCTGAGAAGCTGTCAGAACAGGATTGAACAGGAGGAATTGATCTTCAATTGCTCTGAGTTTTGTTCTATTCCTCCCTCTGAACTGGTGTAGCAGCACGTCATCTTGGGGGGTCGCTGTATAAAGTTACTTGTAAGCTGTGTGAGCACCTGTCTCCCAGGTTATGCTCCTGCGTCCCATGTGGACATGGTATGCTGCCTCTGGGAACTCTCCTGATGCTCTCTAGCTTTGTGGAAAGTGTAGGTTCCTGCTACTGAGCTCGGATTGCTGTAGCAGAGGTTATGCTGATGGCAACCTGAAGTGCCCTTGGGGCTGAATCCAGGTTGATGCAGGCAGGAGGAGTTCCTTGGATTACGTTTAACGAGCATTTTAGAGAATATACGAAATAACACGAGSATTTTAGAGAATCTGTGTAACGCTGGTGTTGCTGTAATTCAAGCTAATCGTGTAAATAAGATGATAAACATTGTTTAGAACTGATTTCCCTGTATTTCATTCCATGATCAACCTGAAAATCTCCTGTTTAGTTTATTGCAGCCACTAGGTGCTGCTAGTGATTCACAGGTTGGAGGCGAAGGTCTCTGCGAAAGGCACTTGGGAATCTGACTTAATGTCTCTTCTGTTTTTTTAATGTTTCAAAAAAATTTGACAGGCCTGAGGAGGGAGAAGTTTTCTGTATTGAATCCAGGTCTTTGAGGGTCACCGATATAGATCTATCTCAGCATGATACAGTTCAAATTATGATAATCTAAAAATGAATGTTGCTGCTTCACAAAAGTATTGATGGTTTCTTACAGCGGCATGCTCCAGAGAAGATCTCTCTCTTGTGGGAGAGATGCTTGTYGTGAGCATTAGCTGGTGATTAGCTGCATTCATGCAAAAATAATTAGTGTTTTTTTTAAGAATTAAGATTCCTGCGACTGGGTCAATCCTGGACTGGTAAAGGTAGAGAGACAGAGTTAAAGAGCTTTTTGCTGGGAATGTAATATCTTCAAGTTGACAGTTTCTGCTTTTCTTCATGCCGCTTCTCACTGTAAAGAGGGTGGTGTTTTCTGAATTCGAATGCTGCAAACTTGTTTCTAGCAAGAGGGAACCCAGGAGGCTCTTCAGAGAGGCTCTTCAGAGAGCCTCTGGTTGAGTTGCATCAGCACCTTCAGACACTTCTTTCTGTGCTAGAGCTGCCAGTTTCTCTGCAAGACTATGACTGTTGCTGCAGTGGATAGTCTCACTTTTGCACACTGTGACATGGTGAAATGATGCTGGGGTGGGGTAGGAGCACAGAGATTCCCCTTCCCCCTTATTCCAGCTAGCTTTTTCTCCTCAAAATATGTTGCTTCTCCTCCTTTCTTCCAGGACTTAGGGTAAGCTGAGTCCCACTTTATTGCTGCTTGAGGGAAAGTTAAAAAAAAAAAAGAATTCAGAAGAAGGCAAAACAGGAGACTTTACTCTTCCAACAGGAAAGAAAACACTTTGCTTCTGCCAGCTGTTGTTGTTTTTCCTTACTCTATTGTTTCCTCCTAGTGTGCTGTGGATTCTTTGTTCTCCAGAGAAAACAAGCTTTGTATATGTGGAGAGAGCAGCTTTGATTAATGAAAGCAAACAGCCACTGCTTTGTTATTGTCTGTATGATGCTCTGATATTTACTGTTTTCCAAACAAGATTCCCGCTGCACTGGAAGGAATCTCTTAACTGGAAGCTGGGATAGGAGAGATGGGTTGTGGAGATTATTAGGCTTGTGGTAGATTGGATATACGTGCTCAATTTCATTGTGCATCATGATCGAAAGCAGAACACCAGCAGCTCAAGGAGGCAATTAAGTAAGCAAGCATTTATACGAACAAAGTGTTCTACCTTTTAACCATGGTTGTTCTTGCCACTCTTCTTCCACAAGCTTTAGGCATCTTGTTCTGGTTTTCCATCTGCCTTTCTTCTCTAGCAACTTTTGCTTCCTAAAGGCTTCACTTGCATTGCCCTTCCATTCCATCTGTTAGGATCACCCTCTCTCAAGTGTTGTCATTGTACAGTAAAATAACTATGGGGATCGGGACACACACTTGCTTCCCACATCAGGCACGTTAGAATGTGACTTAGAATACCATGATCTAGATGCAGTGTGGTCATGGTTGGGTTTTCCTTGCAAGTCTAAGGAATAGATAAAAATTTGTTCCCTACTGTGTGCAAAACAGTAATGCAACAAGGGAAAGGGCATCAAGCTGAGCTTTCACCATGTGTCACTCACCCCAGGAAGCCTTTTTGCTTGTAGCTGTTCTCTGAGTAGTTTATCATCTTTAGGATTGGTTTTGGCTGGTAATGCCTAACTCGCTTGATGAGATTCCTCTGCCTCTCTAGTCAAACCCCTAAAGTGTGCAGCTTCACGGTGATGTGCCATTACAGCTGGTGGCCCCCAGAGGGGCTCCTGTAGCTAYGGGTTAGACTTCTTAGCCAGAGCATGGGGGCAACCCGCTTTAACGTGGTGGCGGTGGCGCTTTGACTGTGTGTCTCCATTAAACTGCTATTTGCATCTGAATTAATGGAAGTGGCAAGTGCCTCACCAACATCTGGCCTAATTAGAAACTAGACACTTACCAGTCAAGCACCTAAGTTAGARTGGGGAAGAAGGGAAGCAAGATTCATGTCAGTAGATAGTTATGAGAAGTGGCTGGAGCTTGAAATGTCCTGTGGCATAAGAGTATTCCCTGTATGGATTATGCACCTGGGAAATGAAAATCAAACTGTGCTGAAGTGGGAAGAGTTGAGTGGGGAGTAAGAGGATTCTCACTAAGATCTGATGACCCTTTTGGGTGTCCAGAAGGCTCCTGTGGGTTCTTAGAGTACTAGAAGTTAATTTGGCTCCCTGTTAGGTTAATGAAGGCCAGCACACAAAAGCCCTCAACTGTCTGCTTATCACATGTGATTTATTCTTAGTTCTGCCATATTTAGGACTGCAGTAGAGTCTCGGTGTTTTGCTGCTAAAGACTGTCAGGCTTGTGATCCTGCTTCYTCTCTGAACCCTCGATTTTTCCTTGGACAACAGGGATGCTACAGAAGTATGTATGCATTTTTAAGGTGTTGAGTGTGATTTAGCAGTCCCAAACAAGCTGGCTCATGCTGAACTGCAAGCTTACTTTATCAGCCTCCTAGCATACCCTTAGGTTAGAATCATACCAGGTTGTGATCRGAGAGCAGTACACGGAGGTGGATGTGAACTTCTGTTTCCCCCGTGTAGGCTCTCAAAATACTCATGTGCTTGTTTGTTTCAGGTTATGCCTTTTCAAAGGACACAAACTGAAAAAGCAAGTGCTATTACCAGCTGTAAACATTGCCTTCTCCCCTCTTTGGCTGAAAATAAGTCGCACCTCTAATGGCTTAACAAACAAGGGTAGAAGGGAAAAAATATTTYCTCGTGTGTTTACTTTGTGCTTTTTACAGCTCTGAGTGCTGTCAGTGTCATTGTTTCCCCTTTATTGTCCAGTAATTTCCCCTCTTGTCCACGTGGGTCTTTCCCACAACAGAGGAGAGAAAAACAAGTACAAAAAGTAGGAAAACACTATTGTAAAACCAAAGAAAGAGGGAGTCTGCCTGTGCTGTGGGCAGGTGGAAGGTCATAACTCGTTTTCACACATGAAGCAGAGATGAAGGTGATAAGGACCCTTTAAACTTTCCGGCATTGGCTTAACTCATGGAAAAAGCAGACTTTTTGGCTAAATTTCATGCTGCCCCAGCAGTAGCCTTTGCTGATGGCTTTTCTGTCTTCTAGGACCAGATTGTCAGCAGCTGTAAACAGCACTTTAGAGTTCAGCACACAGATTTTCCAATGAATTTAGCCTGTTGGCTGCAGTGCTTATTTTGAAAATCCAGTTCAGATCGGTGCTGATAACTCAAAAACTGTTCCAAAGTTACATCTATTTCTCCAGTGTCCCCAGGTGGGCCAACTCTGTTGTCAAGACTCTTGAGGAGTACTTGGAGCTATTTTTTGTGCTGTACAGAGGCCCATCAGTTAGCAGGCTGATGCTGAATGAAGCAAACCTTGGATAGATTTTTTTTTGGCTACGATGATCATGAAACGTCAAGCCCTTGTTTCTCCTGTCTCTTGTCTCTCCACGAAATCTGTGTTCAGATCTCCTTTCCTTCCTTTCCTTCCTTTCCTTCCTTTCCTTCCTTTCCTTCCTTTCCTTCCTTTCCTTCCTTTCCTTCCTTTCCTTCCTTTCCTTCCTT
>JASVER010000006.1:9057024-9254176 GCA_030449065.1 Oceanodroma leucorhoa | reverse complement strand
AAAAGGACCATTCTGCTCAGGGCAGCAGTTCTAGCATGATGGGTGAGAGTTGTGGTTTCTCCCATCACCTTGTTCATATGATTAATACATAAGGACCTGCCCAGTTGTGGTTTTGTCTGCCCTAAAGATACCACACACACMCCCCCAATAAAATAAAGATCTCTCTTGGCAATGGAGAACCTCTTTCACCGTTTGTAGACCACACAGTCTGGCTTTATCTCATTATCCACAGTGCTGGGGTAAGCAGCAGATCTGAACAGATAACCCCTTYCCTCCCCCTGCTAGCACAGTGTCAGAGGTTCAAAACAGAAGATGACAGCTCAGTGCTCAAAGGCAGAAATCATCCATAATGGGTGCAGCACCCTAGTGATGCTGGCGTACAGAGCAGCTGGCAGCTGCTGCAACAAAGGGCAGGCACTAATTACGYTTGTTGACCACTTTAAGATCTGAGCGAGCAGCTCTGCTCTCTTACACTCATGCTCCATTGCCTACAATTTTGGGTCTACAGAACCACTTTTGCTCTCTCTCCACTGGTCCACTGTTACAAGCAATGATGCAGGACAGAGCTCAGCTTTCAGGTCTCAAGTTGAGTTTACAGGGCTGCTGTGACAAAAACCCTATCTTCCTTCCCTCATCCTGACAGTAAAAGTATAGACCGCAACTAGCCCTTTCGTAGCTGCTCAGATGACAGTGATCAGGAATAGCTGAATTACATACGCTGGTTTAGCCATGGACATTTTCCCCACCCCTCTCTGAGGAAGACAGGCTCATGGATGGAGAGAGAGACAGGAGTATGGTGTATCCTGAAAAACAATCCTGCCAGTTCTTCACCCTCCTCCTGGGAGCCAGTGTAAGACGAAGGGAAAAGAGTGCATATAAACGCAACTATGAAGCCCCAGCGTGAATGTTCCCCTGTGAATAACTGAGATGCAGCTACAACTGTGCAAATCAACAGTTCCCTTCAGCCAGAGCTGGGCTGCTTGAGAAATAAATAAGTCCAGGACTTTAAAGCCAATGAGGACCACTACAATGCTATTCTTGGTCTGACCTGCTCAATATGGTGCAAGTACTGCATAAGAAATTAAACGTTTTAAGAAAGCAACAGAGAGGGCTGTAAGAAAGAGTTCTAGGATTTTTTTAAAGGTGAATGTCTGCAGAAGATCTTGCAATGAGATCTGCTGGGCTGTCTAGGAATTAAATATTTCTCTATTTCTAGCTCACCCACTATTGCATTGCAAGACCAGTTAGGCTTCACTACAGGCATGCGGATGTACATGACAGACAGCATTGCCAGCAGACCTTTTCCTGACCCCAAGTCTCAGCAGATATATTTCAGGATGTCTTGGTGTTAGGATGAAGACACTTGGTTTTCCAAGATGCAAGGTCTTTGCTGGTAGAAAGTGACACCTCATGGAGTCAGTGGCTGCTTTGGACCTTTAGCTCACAGAACCTGTGTGTTCCTGCTGGGTGCTATGTCCTCTAATGCAGTGAGACTTCACAGTGTACCAGCAGTCACTGCTCACGGACAGTACCAAGTGTGTAACCAAAATTTGGATGAACAGATGTCATTCTAGTAAAAAATACAGTTGACCTACTTGTGCTAAAACCCACCACCTATAATTTGAAAAATCCATGCAGTATTTATTTACCTTTGCATTTGTAGCCTTGTTTGATTATACCCCAGAGCTGCAAAGAAAGACAAAAGAACGTCAAGGAATCAGAAAAGAAAGCGGGAAGGAAAACAAGGTCACAATGAGGAAGTACAAATGGCTACAAAAGCACAAACAGGATACAACTGCTCTTAACACCCTTCCTGTTAGGCAGACCTCCCCCTCTAATTGTGATAAGACTTGTGTGGCTTCCCCCTTATTTCTACTACTTACAGTGGAACTACCAGAGAAGGAGAGACACAGATGACATTTGCTTCCAGGAATGGGTGAAAAATTGCCATTATATCAAGCTTACTGAAACCAGCAGAGCACGTTCTGCTTTTAGGCTCACTTAATGTTATCTGCGAGGGAATTTCCAGTGCACATCCATTCTCCAGATACGTGAATGACCTACGCCATTCAAACACAGCAGAAGAAAACACCGCTGGGGATAAAAATTAGGTTCTTGGTTGCCATACTAGTCCCCAGCACACCCAGCCATAGCAATCGGATTTGTCCGCCTGACTTTTTCCATTAAAAAAAATATTGAAGATTGAAACAGGCAGAAAAGCCACTAAGTTCCATCTTTGCCTCCACCCAGAAGCTGCCCTTGTTGATGTACATAACAACCAAATGCTAAACTTCTAGGAGGCAGTCCCACTTYTTGGAAGCTTTCACTGCAAAATGAGCAGGATCGCTTGGAAGTAAGAAAATTCCCCAGCAAATCATTATCTATACACTCAGAAGCACTGTATCTACAGCCATTGCATTATAAAAACAAGCATTTTCACTCTGAGAGGCAGATAGAGGAAGGGGCAGTTTTTCTAGCCCTAGCATTAAAGGAAAAAGATCGGGGACTGCAGTGTTTATTTATCCTGACCTCTTTCAAAACATTGCCAGGGAGGGTGAGCACATCCAGGCAGTCAAAACTGCACGTGGCTTCTCACCATATTTATAAGAACCCATGCACAATATGCAGGGGGTGAATATGGTCATTAAAGAAGTGTTCAAAAGGAAGAGCTGGAGAACATTCAGAATACAAACGAAAGAGTAAAATAAACACAATAGGAAGATTCTGGGGGAAAAAAATCCCTACACTGCAAAAAACAATTTGCAAGGAAAAATGGGGGCTTGGAAAAGCAAAATAGATTAGACACGGTGGAAGAAATAATGTGAATAAAAGAACAGAAGTGACTACGGTGGAAGAAGGGTCCATAGAAAGCCCGCTGCTTGCTCTTTTCCTGCTAATGCCTGTGGTCAGGCGGCGACAGTGGAGCCCCCCAGCACCCTCTTGGAAGAGCAGCAGCAGGGCTGTCGCTGCTCAACTTTACATGACTTTTTTGTTTCCCCAGGTCTCTTTGCCAGGATCACCGTAAGAGGCATGGCTTGTAGTTTCTTTCATTTAAGCTCTAATCTGTTCCCACTGAAGAGCTTTCTCCTCACCTTCTTAGCTCTGTACCTTCCTCCTATTCAAATTTGATGCCACCGTTGTGATTACACACAGCAGCGAAGCTTAGCTGAAGTGCCCTGTCATGAATTCTGACCTAAAGCTTTGAATCTGTCTGACACAGCTCTGCTGCAAAGCTGGCTTGAGCCAGCTCCAAGGTAAGAGGATCTGTGCAAATTTGTATTATAAAGCTCGGTGGGATGGCTGGTCACCTACCCTGCCACGTGGTGCAACTCAAGCCGTGGGATGGAATCGTGGCCAGCCATGGGCATATCAATTTCGTGCTGCTGAATGGCATTAGGTTTTAGTTTGACCTTTAAAGTTTGTATCATTTTAATAACAGAYATTTTATTGGATACTGCACGCGTTGCACTGTCATGTCAATTCATCCTGCTGCACTGTCAGTGCACATTATTTTGACTGTGAATCAGTGCATCAGTTCGAAATTAAGTTTCCACCCATGGATGAGCAGCACTGAAATGCAGAACAAACACGTAGCAGATTTTGTAGTCGGTTCCTGTCCTATCAGCCCAACTCATCCACAGGTCAATGCCAATGACTTCAGTGAGTTGACAGGAAAAATGACCTTATTTCCATTTCCTGTACAACCCCTTACTCATTTGTATTCCTGCACTGGATGTAATCAGGGAGACATGAAAAATCCAACAATGGCCAATTAGCAAATTGATGCAGGAGAAAAATATCTGGTAGAGGAAACATTGCAGGACAGTCCTCGGGCCTTGCTTTGCTATGGAAGCCTTCCAAACACGAACTGAGTGTCACAACGCAATGATGTCTTCCCAAGGCTGCAGGCAGCCTGAAACAATGGGCTTAGGCCAGTGACCGCCCCTGCCCCATCAGTCTGCGGGAGCTGTCAGCTCAAGAGCCCACCAGCACATTCCTGAATCAGCATTGGCCATGTCACCTCCAAGGTTCTAGCGGAAATAGGTGGAATTCCTTCTTCCCTGTGGACTTGATCAGCCGTTGCAAAAGGGACCACGAGCATCTGAACAAGACAGACTTGTCACAAAAGAAGCGAGCGGAAGACGGGAGCATGGACAAGAGCAGGAACACCAGAGCTGGTCTGAGAGGAGGCACGCGCTTTTGCACTTAGCAGTGCTGTTACTGTTACTTTCAGCCATGAAAAAGTATTATTTAGTGGAAAAGTTCATGTAGGACAAGCTGGAGATTTTGCTGCCGATAGCAGAGGCAGATCTGTGCTGGAGAGCAGGGACCATGTTCTGAGTTTACWCCCTGTACATGGGCCACATATAAGCGGAGGACATGGGCCTCTGCCCTTATTGCTTAAGCTGTCTAAATGTGGACATTTGATTTCAGTGGGGTGTGTACATTAATGTAACTTTTAAATCATAGGAATTCCTTTTTCTTTACTACACTTGGTTTGAAATGAAAAAGTTGGAGGAGGTTTACAAGCAACACAAATATTCACAAAACCAATCATTTCCCACTCCAATAAAACACACTCTAATAAGTGGCATCTGGTAAATTATGGCTGACAGAAAAAGCAAATTAAAAAAAAMACTCAAATAAATTAAAAAAATCTTATTGTACAGAACTGCTGGAAACACTTTTGATTTCTTGACCAAATTAGAAGATCTGTTAATTCAATAGAGAAAGGATTAAGGCTGTTATGGCCATTCAGAGAATTATGAACATAGCTATGTTACCATGTGCAATTTCCTGAGAAGGAACGGCTTTTGCTTCATCTACATCCTCTGTTCCAGACACCCATTTTCCCTTGAGCTTGTTTACATGGGAAATCAAGCCAAATTAAAGAACTTAAAATAAACTGAATAAGGCCATTCATATAGTCTCTAATATCCTTTAGCTAACATAATTTTATTTTTTCCCCTGCAACAGTAATTCTRACAAATGCCAGTATTCAGGAACCACTAAAACAAAACTGGATAGTACAGMTACAACATGAGTAAATGTTTTGTGCGTCTGAATGCAATGAGATATTTGGCCAAGAGACTTTAGCAATGCGTGGAGCCGGTTTCACCCTGTCTATGTAAAAGGGTAAAAAATTGTGTTTAAGATAAGATCCACTATTACTAAAAACATACTTACAAATCCTGCACAGTGCTCGCAGAAAGTTGGTTTAAGATAGGTCATCTCCTGAAAGTTATGAACAAACCCTGGTCCCATTTTACACTGGAACTGTGATTTAGCTCTCAGAAAGTAAGCCATCATTTCTTCTTTGCTTATAAGACCATCTCTGTTAGGGGAAAAAAAGTAGAGTAGATCTGTCACTGCTCATGGCACTGAACAATTCAGGATTTTCTCATTGCAAAAAGCACGCAGCACACAAAGTGCATTCTTTGGAAGAGCTGCAACAGTCCTGGCAGAAAAAAAACCTTCAAGCCTTATCCTTCATTAAACAGCAAACACTAAACTTACAGCATGGACCTTGGTTTCTCACCTGTTCATGGTATCAGAGCACATATCAGGCCATTAAGTGAAGGATCTTGATGTACTGCTCACACAGACCAAGCGGTTGTGCCCCTGGCTGACTACCAGCCTTGACAGCCAAAGAGATTCTGGACAACAAGAATTATCAAGCCCAACTGGCTAGGAAATATATGTTATATATACCTCTTAGAATATTTGTTACCCTCTCTCTGCTACATTCACTCATTTTCCCTGTCCTGTACACAACTTATTTGTTTCATCAGTCTGATGCCTGGTCTGGATACAGCATCTCCACTGTAATTTGATRGTACTCCAGGGGTTTTCACTCAGTCCCAGAAGGAATTCCTCATTAAGCTATTACATAAATGATTTTTAAAGTACCAGGTAAAGCAGGCCTCCAATCTGAGTGGGCTTATAGAACTGACTACAGCATAAGTAGTTAAATGAGAACAGAATTCAGCCTTCATTGATCTTCAGTTCCTTAAGCCATATGTCAGACACAAGAAGCTTGGGAGACACTGTTTCTTCAATATTTGGTTTTCATGAGTTTTTAAATTGAGGAAAAGAAAAAAAMCACAAAGAAATCTCCAAACTTACTGGTCTTTGTCCAGCACACAGAAAGAGTCCAAAAAGGGGAAGTTGGCAGCTATACTTTCAAAGTCTTCCTGAGAAATATAGCCATCGTGGTCATGATCGTAGTTCCTAAAGACAGACTGGGAAGAAAAAATGAAATTATTGTCCTAATATCTAGCCTATCCTGAATCTATACCAGCTCTTCAATGTTATAATTACATGTAACTTAATGTTCAACATTACTAATCAGATGCTCTGCTGCCTTGTTTTATTCCTTTTATTCCTATGTGGTACTTCAATATGCATATTTATTGGACTGTAGGGGAAAAAATGACTAATTTTTAAAGAAAACTTGACCTCAGTATTTATCTAGTGATGGTCCTCCACACCTTTTCAGACATAATTATTCTTGCTTTATTTTTCTTCTTTTTTGGAAATGTCACTAAAATTCTGCTCCACGTGACATATTCCCTTTGCTTAAGTAAGTATACTTTTTAATCACAAAAAAAGAAATAAACCAAAACCAACCCAACAGCAGCTTTCCCATGAGTATTTCAGATGTTTTTGGCTTCACTTCTTTTTTAGTTGGTCACCTCTGCTCTGCCACAGTATTGTTTCAATCTGATTTGTTTACTAAAACTTTGACATCCAGATCACGAGCACTTTGTATCTAACAATCATTCCCTCCCATCAACCCACTCCAGCTCGCTACCAAGTTAAAACAGACATGGGATCAAATTTAAAAGGTCTCAAAGTGATGGAAGCCCTCCTTAGCTGCTAACGAATTACTATATTCTGTCTTACTGATTGCAGAGATGTGCAAGGGGTGTTAAAGCTACGTGTGATGCTGATGGGAAAAACATGAGTGTCAAAGTCAACATGACTATCTGAAAGACACATATTGAAACACAAACTCTGTCATTAGATTAAGATTTGGTTGACAAAGACAAGAATTTAATATACTGAGATCTCTGAAAGGTGTTTTCATTGTCCTTATTTTAACAAGAACGTGATGAAGCCAATTTCTAAGCACCTATCAAATGACCTGTAACCGATGACTGGCAGACCTCAAAAATAGATCATCAGGAAGGAACCAATACACAAACCCAAGTAGTATTCACCACTTTTAGTAATAAAAACAATGCCTTAAAGCACAACTCAAAGCAGCTAGTAAATGACAAAGATTGGCAAAATGAAGACAGCTGTACAGAGTGGTGTGGGCCTCTTGGTAAGCTGTATCCGTAAGAGCCCCAAAACATGTTTTAATCCTGTCAAACTCAAGATCATACGTCCTGAACCAGGCCAAAATTGTAGAATGGGGGACTGCATCTCCATCACCCACAGGAACAAGAACAACCCCCCCCAACGGAAAGATTAAGGAGTTGCGATAGACTTCCTATTTAAACAAGCTATCAAAGAAAGGTTTGGATGTGGAGTGATTTTTATCAACACATATGTCACTGACAAAAGCAATACAGGAACAGCATGTGCAGTTTTGGCATCCCACATTAAGAGAAAAATGAAACTTTTTTAAAAAAAGAGCATGTACAAAAAGTAAACCACAAGATAGATTTGAAGTCTGAGTGAGAGAACTGAAGACTGTTTAAGTTATCTTAACAACATAACCCCAACTAATGACCTGTAACACAGACGAGGTCAGAATTTAATAGTTCCTCCCAGACTTAGTTATTAATTTGTAAAAAGCAGAAGGAAATCTTGCTTCATTATTTACAACACATTCCTGGTTCCTCTGCATGCTGCTCACATCACTAAAAGTCCCTGACACACCAACACAACAGGGCTCAGTCTCTCCAAAGGAACCTGGTAGTGTTCGGTTTTGTTTGCATTACCTAACACGTCACCTTCCAAACTGAAGCTGGAAGATCCCAGCTTTGTGACCTCATGCCCAGTTTTTAAAGCGATACCATGACAGTGCTTTCTCTGCCATACATAGTATGCTCTGGACAGTCAAATGACAGCAAGTTGAAAACCAGAAATAGGGTTTCTGGAAATCTCCTCTGGACCTAGAAATGCGTGAGTCCTTGTTTCTGAGTATTACTGTTTCTAGCTGTCTGTTACCAGACATAAACGGGGTGACTAGATCTGCAAAAACTCAACTTTGCCCTCTGATTTATATTTGCTAATCAAACCTATTGAACAGAAGCCAGGCTTTGGATGCTCCTGAAAGTTTGCTCCTTTGTATGAGAAACTTGCTTACTAATCCCATCACTGATTGCAGGAATAAAATAAATATTTCTGAGAGTATCAGTAAAGGCTCAAATGTGTTATTGGATGTCTGAAATTCATCCCAACCATAATAATCTTTTGCAAAGCTTGAAATTAATTATAATTATGACAATATCAAAGCTATCATACTCTTTGACCAGTATATTCTTCTGAATACTTACATCCACCAGCTTTCGTATGTGCTTGTTAATGACGGTAGGGTCAGGTTTTGGTACCACTCCAGATGCCCACTCCAGTGGCACTACTGGCTTGTTAGGAGTTGTCGGGGAGGTAGGCTGCTGAAAGATGGGTCAGAACACAAAGATTTTAAAATCTGAATTATGAAGTTGAATTTCCTGCTAAAAGCAGCTCTGTATGTCAGAGCTACAACCACAAACTACTGGAGTCCCTGTGCTGTAAAAATATGCTTAGCAAAACATCAGGCAAGGTTTCAAAGTGTTGCTTGCCCCTGCTAACAGCTTCAGTTGCGCTCTCCRTGGCACCTCGCAGCTACGCCGGCAGCGGCAGTGCCCAGCAAGCTCAGAAGCAAAACCAGACAGACTTTTCTCTCTGCTGTCTCTGGAGGGTTCAACAGCAATGAGACTCAGAGGAAGGGAAGGGGGAAGGAAGGAGGGCCTCTGGACGCAGCAGGCATCAGAAATAGGCAAGCCCAGAAACCTGCTTTTCTCCTTCCCGGCRCAGGCCCCGAGGAACTCGCCATCACAATGCCGCCTGGCCCCAGCACCCTGCCGGAGGGACCGTGCCCAGGAGCCATKTGAGGGCCTGCGGTGGCCTGGATAAGTTAATGCTCCTGCTCTGTGTGGCACCAAGAAGAGGGCAGGATGCAGAAGCGGGGACAGAATCACGCTCAGCCATCCCACTGGTTTCCAGCCAAGACTTGCAATGACGACATGGCAGGGAAATGCCAACGCCGCAGTGGAACAAGGGCGAAATCTTTCCGGGCAGGGACAGGAGGAAATTTACAGTAGGTCAGGATGCACAGCTTAATTCATCTAGGCAGCCTGAGCAGGAAGGGGCTAACCTTTCACTTGCTCTCCAGATAACACCAGCCAGACTATTTTATTTTGAAAACAGCTTGGTCCTGATGAAATGGTAGCTGACAGCTCACTTGATGCACAGAGCACGCAGAGCCTCCACGCCACTACGGTGCTTTGGGAGAAGCTCTGGCGTGCAGCTCGGCTTGTTCGAGTAGAAAATATAGGACAAACCTGAACACAGTTTCAGGCAGGATGAAAAATGCTGCAAGGCATACTGGCCTTCTCCTGCATCTGCCACTGGACAGCCGGCAGGTGAAGCAGCGTCAAGCAGAAAAATTTCAGCATGGTTTGCATCAGAAGGGAGATGGCCCACAGCCTCAGAAGGCCCCTGTGTTTGCTGATGAGCAAGAAATCTGGGTCCCATCTGTCTCCCTATGAACTGGTGTGAGTTGAGAGAGAGAGATCATTAAGCCATCTAAGAATGTTACAGTTATTATTGTGTATAACAAAGGTGTTGTAGACTTTGACATTGAGATGAAAAATGGTCACAAGGTCGTACCCTACCATGTTTGGTAGGGAAAAAAAAAACMGAAGGATATGTTAGGGGGTTGCTTTATTCCTTTGGCTTTTCCTTGTTCAATTGTTAGAACAGCTTCTATCAGTTCCTCAATGGCTCTTGACTCATCATACAAATCTGCACAGGTAAGTTTAAGGAAGAAAAAAATCCCTACATCCACAGAATTAAATTCCAACAGGAAATACAGTGAACCTGGACATCCAGCTCTATATGCCAAAAGCACTTACAGAATGTTTTAACCCTAAAATCAATGTCACCACACAGTGATGGACCAACACGCTGGCAAGTGTTTTTGCTCTAAAAATATGCAGAAACACAGCAATCTTTTAAAGATTACATGTTACATGATAACATGGAACATGCCAGTATTGTGATAGTCTTACATCTGTGGTCAGAGAAGAAATTTGAAATGTGCCTTCTCTTAAAAAAAATCTTAGACTAAAGGGACTCAAAGCATCAGTATCGAAGTGTCAAAGTGGTGCTAGCTACAAAGTCCTCATGGAGACCTTTTAACTCCTGCTGGTCTGAGTGCAAAATGGCAGAAAGAAACTGAATCCACTGGAGCATTCCTCTTTATTCTGGCCTATTTCATTTGAAGCCTCATTCAATTTTTACGTTTTTTGACAAGCTGCAACAAAACCTTCATGTTACTGCCCACTAGCCAAAGAGAAATGTCAGTTCCTCCTATTTCACTCATAGACTCATATGAACAACCATAATTTTATTTGTCTAGTTGAAATGCATGCTATGAGGAAAGGTACTAACCAGTGTCCAGGGACTACCTAGCTGAATTTATCTAATGCTCACAAACACTGTATCTGGTCATGCTGTTTGTGATTCAGCCTGTATCTCCTGTCTGTTTCACCAGCACAGGGATAATGGTATCATAGACTGAAAAAGCATTTTCAGATGGATGCAAACAGCTGCGTATTTTGGCGTTGAAATAAATTATACTCAAAAGCAAAAAATCTATGTAAGTTTGTCTTCAGTGGCATAACTGTACTAGGCAGAGTTGTCTTCTAGTCCATAGCTGTACTAGTAAAAACTCCCAACAAGAAGATAACTAATAACTAATGCACAGGGAAAAGCAGGACAGTGTGACAGGGAGATGCTATACTACAACTGGCGGTCAGTCTTCGGTATTTAGGGTGCTACACTGACTGAAGAGTCTCCTCCCAGTTTTAGCAGAATGAAAATCTTGCTCAAGTCCCTGTTGACAGCAGGATCGTATGCTAACCGATCAGCTCCACTTTTGCTTTGAAAATGACTGCAGCAGCATGAGGCACTTCCTCGGCAGTGCACCTGCGCGGGAGTTGTACCTGTACAACTATAAACCAAGGAGCAGTTGGAATGATATTACTACGCTGTCACGTTGCATGTGACAAATTTTTCCACATACAAAAGCTCTACAGATTCTTTCCCCTCTAATATAGCTTGTGTGCTTTGGCACTCCATCAAAGAGAAGTATGCTTCAAATAGTCCGGCTTCTGTCAATTCAGCTGTAGCTTTTTACCCATCAGGGGGCTGCAACAGCTCAATGTCACTGGTTATTCATTGATTGTTATGCAGAATTCTCCCACAATTGCTGGGTACTGTTAAAGCTCACAACACTGGTTATATTGCTTTTGTCCTTCTTAAAGCTCAGGCTGGAGATCAAAGCGGCAATGTGATAATTTTCTTCATTTATGGTAGTGGCCCATTAGTCCTTCCATAGCATAGAGCTGTTACAAATCAGCTTTCCTGGCAGTAATGGGAGCACGAAGGAGCCAGAATGACTGCGATAAATGGAAACTGTTGCGGTCAAATCATATCCAACAAGGATAATGAAATAATGTAATGAAATTCCAGGTGTTCAAACTGAGTTAGTGTTGACTATGGAAATATTCAATAGCTTCCTTACTATTGCTCATCATCCACCATTGAAAGCACACACACATAGTCCTCAAACTGGTCTGCAAGAGTGATAAACTATCTTAAAACCCAGAGAAGCCCTATACTTGGAAATCAAGGGTTCTGCTTCCTTGCTTGCTCATAAGAATACTTCAAAAATGTAAAAAGCACTGCAATGAATCACCTCAGATTACTGGACTCTGCTCTCACACTCTGCTGAGCATTTCCAGCCATCCTTAGTTTCTGCTGGTGTCAGACTTGAGAGGGCTCAGCCTGAGAGCATCACGTGCTGGATATGATAGGTGATAAGGATGCTAATGCACTGATGAAATGCTCAGAGGGAAGATGAGTCCCCAGATTTTGGCAACAGAAGAGAGAGTAATACTTTAAATGAAATTCAACTACTAATTAGGAGATTTATCTGTATCCTCAGACTTGCAAAGCATAATGAAAAATGCAGCAATGCAGCATTATCTTTAGTTGCACATACTAAAAAAAGTATTATCTATTCTGAGGTGTTTAAACTTTGCTTGAGAGCCCAACAATCTTAAAGGTCTTTTCCAACCTAAACGATTCTATGATTCTAAGATACAGCCAATTCTACRTAAGCAAACAGTTTTTAAAACACTACAGCTAATGCTGTGCCTTACCTAAAACAAATCTTTGGACTCTGTGTTGTTTTATATAACTGCACCAGCACCCAGAAAATGAAGTAAAGGTCACGCAATAAATAATTGATGTAAACTCACAAAGGATATCTTCACATAAAGCAGAAGTATGTTTTCCAGGACTTGCAGAGATTTTGTTGAAAAATAATTAGTAATGAAGTCTGGCATGTTTCACTATTTACTTCTCCCAATATCGACTGAAATCTATAAAAAGTGACTGTGTTTACTATACAAGCATACACGCTAAAAAGCTTTATGTGAATACGAATAAGGAAAAACATTAACTGTCATTTAAAAATTTAATCAACTTCATGCAGACAAAATAAGCAATATGTCAAAATGCAGTAAAAGATGACCTACAGATCTGGAGTTCCTTGGTTCCAGCACCAGCGAGAGCTTGTAGATATCATCCTCAGTGTGATAGAGGTCCAGGGACAGCTATGCGTAAGAAAGAGGGAAAACCAGTAATATTTATTAGTCTGGGTTGGATATGACAGGCTTGTAAGCAGAGATATACCTCCCACTGAAGCTAAACAAAAAGTTTTGCTCCTCAGAGCTCAGGATAGACGCCGAGGCTGTGTGCAGCTTCTGGGGAAGCAGCTTTTCACACCACTAACGCAGCGCGCGCTGGGGAGCACAGGCTGCTGTTCACGCCCGTACTGAGCCGAGCCGGCGCCGTGCTCGAGGGCTGTCACAACCTGCATCCCAACACGGCGAGTGAGAGGGGCTGCGTGCTGACTTTCTCCAAAGAGGGACATTGGCACTAAAGACCACCCTTACACAAAACACTTTCTTCTAGCAGCTCAGTGGTAATGATTGATCTCAGAGAAATAACCCGGTGAATACAAAAACTGCAGGAAAGAAGTTGTAAAGGGGCTAGGCTAGAAGGACTTCAGATTGTGTTCTGGTCAAATTTTGTTCCTGAAGAAGGGTCAGAGTACTGCAGCTCTTCTACAAAGATTGGCCTACGCAGCAAAAGCCTCTCTGGAAAGCCCTGGGCACTGACACAGGCCCAGGGGACACAGGCCAGGTTTGGCATTGCTGTCAATGCAGCAAAGTGCTCCATGAAGAACAATCCCAGTTACTTTAGCCCAGGTTGGCCTGTTCCCGATCCCCTCTCAGCAAGTAAGGCAAATTCCCTTTCAGCTTCAGTTTTTAGATAAATGAAAGATTTTTCTTTCATGTTCTCATTCTTTTCCCTAGAGGATTTACTGAGAAAAAAGAAGGGGCATAAATACGCTTGAAGTAAGATGAATCTGTTTGGTTTTACTTTGGCAGCTGGGGTCTTGCACCAATGCAGGTCTGCATTGTAAATTCCTCCTCTTTTGGAGTGATGAAGGAGAAAAGTAATCAACACTGTGGCTAACGTTTTACAATGAGAGGAAACGAACATTGCATGTTTCCTGTGATCATGTCCCTACATTAATTGGCTTTGGAGTAATTGACATGATTTGAAGTTATCATCTACCTTGCAAATCCCCAATTAAGCTAAGATTGAGTTAAAAGGATATTTCCCAGCAGGCAGATAGAATTACTACTGACTAAATGACTGTGACAGAAGGTTATTTTTAGAGAACCTGAAGTGCTGAATTAGTAACGAGCAGGACCAGCGACACCGTACTGCAGAACCACCTCTAAGAACCACCTTCTTTTAGGCAGAATTTTGTGCAATGAGTAAGACAGGAGTTGTGCCCTTTCCCAAGATAGGTCCACATCCCAGAGCAAACACGTGGCTTTAGAGATCTAGTCTGGATATTGCGTTGTTCATTTTGTCTAACTGTCACACTACGCTGATTTTTGCACTTCGTAATTTGGTTATGGGCACCAGTGAAAGCCTGAGCATCCTGCAGGTTCCTTCACCCAGCCAGCATGCTGCTGCCATGCAGGGCGATGTAAGGACCTGTCCTAAAGATAACGTAGATCCAGTAACTGCTGTAACAAATATCGTTCATGTACTTAGTTATTCAGTGACTGTATTCTTAGGTTCCTTGGTGGTATAAAATAAGCAGAACTCAGTTGGAGCACATATTATCAGGTCAGGCTGGGGCTGACAGCAGAATTGCTAGTTCAAAAGGCCTTGCCTCATTCCTACAGTTTTCTCAGTGGGCCAGATGAGCAGGCTGTGGATTTGGGGATGGAAAGGCATTAGTATTACTGAGCAAGTTTATATCTCCCCTCCCTGAATTATCTGACCTTATCATAAGCAGCAGTTATAACTTCATTAAGCACAATGTGTAAGCACACAGTGGACAAGGTATTGTCTAGTACAGCATTTTCAAATACTAGGAAAAAAAATTACAAGCACGACGACTATGCAGTTATATAAGCTCTCATTTTATTCACAGTTTTGCTCTGATGGATAAAGTGTAATAAGAGTTTTCCTAGGACAACCTTTACAGCGGGTGGCAGTTTCCCTTCTAATTTGACTTTCATTGCTGTCCTATTTTTCCAAGCATTTGGGGGGGGATTGAGGCGGGTGGGGGAGTGATCAGAAAGGCACAACTTTTTTTTTGTAAGTAAGTGGAACTTAGTGAACACAAGTTAGGGAGGGTGACTTTCAATTTGATTGTTTAGATATTTCTCATTCTCTTCACTAGACTGTACAAATGACTGGGACTTTCCAGTCATTTGCATTTAGTCTCAGAACAGTTTAGATAAATAGCTGTTGAGACCTAAAAATAGTGGGGGAAAAATGGTTGCACCAAATAAGTTCTAACGCAGTTAGTATAAATATACTGTAGTCTAGTTGAGAGACTGAGATCCACTTCCAATCCACAGAAAGTGATGAAACATTTACCCACAGGCTTTTATTCACATTGTGAAATAAAAACAATGTGGAAATACTGCAGAGCAGGTAAGAAAATCCCTTAAGCATCCTTACCGAATGTAAGTTCTCTAATGATGAAAATGTCATTACAGCTATTATTACTCTCTGGTGCACTGCAAGCTCATGCTTGGGTCCTCTTTTACTACTTCTACTTAGCTCCAGGTTTTGGATGCCAGGGACTGGTACAGAACCAGGCACAGAGTCAGTAGAAATGGACCGAGTGTGGCCAAGGCAGGAAAGGAGGAAGAAACACACAGGCTAAGAGCAAGCGTGGACTAAGAAGTGAGTTCATCTTTGTGTAACRCTCTGGCTCACCGGCAGCTGAGTTGAGGCACATTTACATCTCTTGCCCATGTAAGACTCATTTACCCATGACAAGGGAGGACTTGCATCACTAGAGCTCCCTCTCAGCTTTTGCAGTCTCCTGTGCAGGTAAACCTGGCATGTGTCTCACTGCCCTCCGTACAGCAAACTTTTGCCTTACTTGTGGCATGTTAACTTCCATGCAAAAATATTGCTTCTTTCAGCTACTTGTTTAAAGCTAAAWTTTGGTGAGCTAGAAGCTGATTTTTTTTATGCTGACAATAAGATGGGGCAGGGTAAGCAGACTTCAAGTTTGCGTGCAAACATTTAAGGCAAGAGAGAGACCAACTTTCCAAAATGCTGAGCATTCAGCAGCTACCACTGAAGCCAGAGACACCTCTTGTTCCCCATTCACCTTTTTGGTCTATACGCAAAATAGCATCTGAAAAATGCCTGTAAGACCCTTGACCAGGTGGCCTGAAGTTTACTGCCAAGCCCCCACCGCAGCTTTTAAGCCAAGCTCTCGCTTCATAGCTCTTAACACGGTCTCCCCAAACGTCACTATTTCCAAACCACTTGAAAGATATCAGCTCCCCCTGAGGGGATAGGGCTCCACCACTGAGGAAAAGAAAAACCAGGGCAAATTCCCACATGTCCATGAAATACCCATTTTATCTTTTTGTGCAAGTTGTTGGACTAGCAAACCAGTGCCCAGTGATTTACTTGTCAAGCAAGCGCAGGCCAGGCTGTTAGCACTTGCTAAGTGTGGTGTAAAAGGCAACACTGCAAAGGATGGAGGCCAGGCAAGAGATTTACACATTGCTTATCAGGACAAAACACCTACTAAAAGCTTGCCCGGATAGAAGCAGCTTAATGGGAAAACAGCAGAAGTGAACAAATAGTTGGGTCAGCTGATTCACACGCAAATGAAAAGCACTCTACACGTTTATACACATTTACTAGTTTTGAAAGGGAGTTTCTCTAAGTAAGTTAAAGATGAGAAAAATTTTTACAGTTTACATTAGAGAGGGAAGACCTAGCAATAAACAGAATAGTTATTTCTTCAGGCTCTGAAAACTGAAGATGACTTTGACAGCAAGGGAGGCTAAATCTGCTAGAAGACTATTTGCACAAAGCAAGGTCAACTATTTTTAGTCAACAGTTCTTGTCAGCTTTGGGCTGCAATTCTAGCTTTTCTTCTCCTTTTTCTCTGACCCCAGCCTATAATGTAAAACTTTCTTATTAACAAAAAGATTGACAGAAACATTTCATCTACTATATTAAGTTCATTACTGCTGTTTAAGAGACCACTGTAAAAAAAAGTGTTGTATTCACATGTATAAATGAGGACAAAACCTACATACTGGAAGAAAATGAGAAGATTCATATTATGATATGTACCAAAATTCTGGTCCAGGAACTTTTTGTAGAAATTTGTTTTTTTTCTTTCTAGGAGTCACCATCTTAAATCAAAACTCCCACACTACCAAACGTACTACTATGAAGACAGAATTACCCTAGAAAGGTTTTAGGATACCTGCAGCTCTCTACCTAGGATACCCATGGCTGCCTCCATCATTACTAAAAGGTACCATCATGGAATCACGCTAAACGGTAAAAAGCAGCACAAGTTAATTTTAACGCGTGATCACATCTGGAATCAACATTGCAGCATGCAGCTTCATTTATTTACAATCAGATTGGCTCAACTGTAACCAAAGTCAGCAGATTTATATTAGGAATGAATACATCAGAGCATTGTAAGTGAAAAAGTACCTGTCATGTACTCAGTTGCTTCTCCTGGTAAATGAAATATACTGAATTAGATATGAAAATATAAATAAAATCCCTATCATTGTGCTGAAAACAAACAAAACAAATAATTTTTTTTAAAAAAGGAAAAACAGATACACTATATAAACTCAGGTTCATACAATGATGGATGTGAACCTGCAAGGTCTTAGAAAAATCTGAAGCTTTCTGCTTCTTTTGGAAAGCAGGCTGTCACCCAAAAGAGAGAAGAACAGCTAATGAAAGTGTCAGCAGCAGTTCAGCTTCCATCTCTCACTTCACATAGTCTAATTTCTGCCCTTTTGGGCTCAGTTTCTTATTGCTCTGTTCCCTAAAGCCTGAGGTTCCACTTCCCCCTGCTCACAGCCAAGCTTGTAAGAAACTGTGAACTTTCGGAAATGACCAGGGAGGGAAAGAGCTTCAAGTCCAGGCTCATATTTGTCAGCCTCTGTAGCATAAAGCTCTGTACCTGATCAGTCCCAGCATAAATCCATCACAAACTACAACCTCTGCTTACTTTCTAGATATGCACATTTTTGAGCATTTTAAAGTAAAGCATAAAAGGAAAAAAAATCCAAGGCTCCTGACCAATAGCCCTCCAGTTAAGGCATTTATGTAGAATGAGCTAGGTAATGAGAGTCACCTCAAGTCTGTGATCTGACTGAGGAAAAACTGTGGAATTTGGTTTCCACCTCCTCAGGGAGTGGGAGACAATGCTGAAGCATTGCCTGTTCTGGACACAGCTATTCAGAGATAGCCAAATTCTTTCCCTGGCTTTTGATCTAGATTTTTTTTCTGCCACCTAAAAGAGWAAAAGACATTTGGAAAAAAACATGGTCTTGAGAAGTTCATGCTATCCAACAAAATGAACACTGGAAAAATTCTCAAATTTGTCCTATTTACACACAGACCTTGTTCACTTCTAAGTTTATTTTTTAAAGAATTCTATTGATTTAAGGAGAGCAAAGATATTCTCTTTCAGTGTGGATTAGAGATCTGAAAGACAAAGTTAAATAACAAGAACAGAAACAGCATAAAATGATTACGTATTAAGAGAGTCCTTTACCTAACACGACATGTTTCAGACTACTCTCAGGTGAGTAGGTGACTTTTATTTGCTTGCAACATCAACTGTTTTATAACAAACAACAAGCCTTTTTTTCAAGTTTCACAGGTTCTATCTTTAATTCCAAGATACTGGGTTTTGCCCATGACCTGAACAAACTGTGGTGCTGGGTCAAACACTGCTGCAGTTGAGATCAGTGCTAAAATAACTACATTTCAATAGAAACAGGATTTTGCCTGATGGTTCAGGCTCCACACTTCAGTATGTTTTGAAATTAAGTGTAGTATTTATTAAAATGACATTCATTGTCTACATATCAAAAAGGGGACTGAAAAAGAATTCCTTTTAGCATTGTCAGTCGCAGCTTTTTTAAAAAAAAGAAAAAGTTTTATTCAGTCTTTTTGAAATCTCACTTTCCTTTGGTTTGAAATGGGACATTCAAATCCTTATCTGTAATTTGTGTGTGCAAGTTTCAAACCTCCCCAGATGTAGCCACTGCCAAGGGAGAAGGAAAGGGGAAAGAGCAGGGGTTGCAGGGCCTGTTTAACACCATTCAAGAGCATTTTTATTTACTGGGTAGGAAGAGTACTGTGTCGCACACAAAGTACAGGGGAGCGAGAACAGACYGATGCCCAAGTTGGAATTTCACTTGTGTGTCTATGTCAATACGTCACCTGATCTTTGTGCAGGAGACATAAGCCTCAATTCTAGGTAGTCAGAACTTAGTTTTTACTTCTCCTAACACAAATACAACCCTCTTTCTGTCATCCTTAAAATAATTAATTGATAACAATCCTGTTGCTGCTTCCAGCCATCACACACTACTGTAATGAAACTCTCTTTGACTTTATTCACACCTCATGTGAACTTGTTTCTGTTTCGCATTCTCTCCCTTTTCTTTTACAAGACTGGGATAAAAATGTGCACTTATCTCTATAGATATGAACATTCCTACTGACATTCAACATCTGAATAACAGAAGTGAATTAAAACATGCTCAATACTTACGGTTAGCAGGTTAATTAAATCCATATTAGGCTCTAAATGATGAGATGCAGTTTGCAGGGAAACCAGTTCACTCAAGGTGATGGAAAGCTGCTGCATTTTCACTATGTTAACTTTGTTCTCATCTATCCAGTCAGGAAAAATGACATGGACAGCAATCAAGTCTTTCAAATGAACTCCTAAAATAGGAATTTTGAAGCCAACACAGTCAGCAAAAGCCTTGCGGTAGTTGCAGTAGTTTCCATTGGAAGATACCAGCTCTGTCATTTCGTTCCAGTCCTACAAATAGCCAGAGAAGCAAGTCTCTGTGAAAGCATTCATAGCATTCATTTAATCTGTTTTAAATGAGCACAACTCATGTCAGGGTGTCGACAGTGTTAATTTCCTCTCTGGCACAGGCAATCAAGCAGAGGATCTCCATCTGATACTTCACTGAGAGGAATGCAACCAAAGTGCCTTTTAGGATGCCCTGTCATGATC
This sequence comes from Oceanodroma leucorhoa, assembly GCA_030449065.1. NCBI lineage: Eukaryota > Metazoa > Chordata > Aves > Procellariiformes > Oceanodroma > Oceanodroma leucorhoa. The sequence continues at coordinate 9,234,243 of JASVER010000006.1, read as the reverse complement.
CAAGTATTGTGCTAGTGAGACACCTGCACTGCAGAACCCATCAGACCTCAGAGAGGTGATGTTCTGCTCAATACGTCTATATTCTGGAGTCTATCATACCTTTGTGACTTCTGAAGACAGATGGGAATGAGTTTCTTTCAGGCGAGAAATAGAGCTGTGGCTTAGACCTCCCACAACTGCCATCAGTGTGTTGAAGTTCTGGAGGTGAAGGAGCTTCTGCAGGAGAGATTGATCATGCTTAATTAAAAATCAAGGAAATACATGTGGCAGCTATCCAGAGTCACACACGACAAGCTAAAGGAGACAACCTATCATGCTAAAGTAGAAATCACTAAACCAGGGGACATCATAACAGAATGGTTCAGCATTTCAAGAAACACAATAGTGGCAGTTGTCAACTAGAATACAACAAAGAACAATTATTTTATAGTTATGTCTGCTAGTTAAAAAATGCAGAGATACCACACCTGAACAAATAACCTGCAGTGATATTGAACAGGCTATTCACTGAGGAAACAGCACAAAGACCATCCAGTTCATTTGTTTACTGCAATCTCTATATTATTGCTTTATACTGGAAGAAAAAGAGTCATATGCAAGACTTACCTGTGCAACATTGATAAACTTTGTGATTACTTCTGCCCTTTGCTGGGGTGTTGGTTTGCTGAGAACCATGAGCTGGACCCATTTGGAGATACCATTAAACAAAGCAATAGATCTCTCCAAAGTAGGATTGTTCTCCAAGCAGCCATGGATCACGTAGCTTTGGTAGTCTGTGAACTAACAGAGGAAAGGCGTTTTCAGTAAAACGGTGGACAACTTAAGAACCAAATTGAAACTTTGAGCATTTTTTCTTTTTAAAGCTTGTCTTTGTTAGAAAGTGACCAAGACTCAAGGTCAGCAGACCCTGCTGCACATCAGTTCTTTCTTAAATTATTTTTTTTTTTTTACTTAAGTGCCAACTTAAAACTTTAGTGTTTGTGTGTCAGGTAATACAGGAGACTGCATGGTAAGCATGATTACTACTTCCATGGAATTATCTTTCCCATAATTTACTCAACACTTACAACATTTTATTCTGTGTAGTTTTACTTGACATCCTCATGGCACTCTATAGGAATTATCTAGTGCTACAAGCAAGAAGGATATAAATAAGAGCTTTCATCCCACTCCAATATCCCGACCAACTCCATTGTTGATGTAAAGAGGGAAATCTTGGCCTTACTGAAATCAATAGGAGGTCTGTCACTCTTCACAGGAGCTTGAACTGCATCCCAAGAAGCTACCTATGCACCCATTTTCTTCCTCTGATGTCAAAAAATTCTGTTGCACAAGGAGCTACTTCTGATAAATCTTGCTCCTTTTGATGTTATTGTTCAATCCCTGTGTGTTCATGGATGTGGTTCTACATGGGAGAACTATGGCTCCCAAGAATTAGACTTCCCTAAATGTTTGGAAAACATTTTTCAGCTGTCCCTTAAAGACAGATTTTCAGAAGCTTATGACATAACTTTAGCTTGTGTAGGGAGCTGCTTCCAATGCCAGCCAACATGGGTTTCTTGGTCTTAGCTGATCAAAACTGGCCTGCTTGAAGACCATACGATGGCATATACTCTTACACAGCAGATGCTTGTCTCAGAGCTGCAGATAAACAGTATCTCAGTGTTCAGATACTTTTAAATGTTTTGTTATAGTTAACACTGCCCTTCCTTCTCCCCCATACTTTTTTTAAATAGGTAAAACCAAAGACAGRATTCAGACTAATCACCTTCTACAATTACATAGCTTTGAGATAACAAGTAGTAAAAGATTAATTAACTCTAATTGGTTGCTGAGAAACATCCTAGATGATAGCAAAATTCAAGCCAAGGAATTAACAGACAAATTAGAAACAACAAGGAAAAAAGAAAATTCATTGCAGGTCTGAGTTTTCTTTCTGGAATTCCCAAAGGAATTAAAATATATCTTAAGTCTAGTTAGAAATCCATGTCTTTTTTCTTGTCCCTTCCCTCCTTCTTTGAGGTCAGCATTGCATAGAACATGGTAGGGTGTTTGATTTGAAGTCTAGAGCAATAAACCTTTGAATGTTATTAAATGATATCAAAAGCGATTCTATTTAGACTGGTCTCAGCTCGTCATTGATCTCTTTTTCCTTCCTCTCTTGAAACAACCAAAAAACCTTATGTTTTTCTTAGTTTCGGAGTTTGATTTTCTTCATGCTCCTAAACACTTTAAAAAAAGTCTCATTTTTTTTCTGAAGAGAACATGTCTTCTTGAGAACTTACGACTTCCATTTGCCACCAGATACAGTGTCACCATGTGACCTTTTCATATGGGTATTTGCCAGCAGAAATCAGCATTTCTTCTGGCATTTGGGTAACTCATTTGTTTTGCTTTAGCTCCTACTTTCATTTTCATCCATCTTTGCCTCTTGTTCATGTACAATCCTGTGTGAAAAGAAGCAACTGTATCTGAATTTTCCTCGGTGCCAATATGGGAGAAGGAGGAAAGAGAAGTTGTGCAGTCTCTGTTCCTGCAGGTTTTCAAGACCCAGCTGGCTAAGCCCCTGAGGAGCATGATCTATCTCAGAGCTGACCCTGCTTTAGGCAGGGGTTTGGCCTAGAGGTCTCCTGAAATCCCTTCCAACCTGAATTATATTCTGATCCTAAGTTGGCAAATGAAAGGACAGTTTCTGAAGAAGTGGTTGGGAGTGAACGGAGACTACAGAAGGACTATATATATTTCAGTCTCTTCAGAATTTATTCACTGCAAAGACTCTGATGTTTCCTGAAAAGTAATTAACTCTTTTCCTCAGTGRGAAAAAAAAAAACACCTGACGATTTTGAACAATAATAATGTTAGTTTAATCAATTGCTGCAACACATGGCTGCAGTAGCTTTTAGCAGTAATTTTTGCCCAGAATATCTCCACAAAATTAACTTCTGTCACTAAAAGCATCAGTCATGAAAAAGATCAAGGAAGTGCTGGTGCAGCCATGGCTATGTACATCATATGAAGGATTATAAAGATTTACTACACTGAAATGTCGAGGGAAAAAGTCATAGATGTTAAACCATGTGAACACTCTTTAAGGACAGGCTCCTAATTGCAAGTGACAAAGTTGTAGTCTTCTTACAGAAATTCTCCTGAAAGATTTATGTTCCAGAAAAGTGAGATGTTCAGCTAGCTCAATGGGCTCCAGATGGTCGAACAGCAGGCAGGCTTTTCCTTTCTTGGAAATTCTCTTCCTCTGTGTAACTCTTCTCATCCAGTCATAGGAAGGACTGCAACAGTAAAATAGGTATAATTCTCAATTCTGTTTGGGTATATGTGAGTGTAGCCCACAGTTTGCACACATAGTATAAAATTACCAAGAGGCAGACCATGAGCTTTCCGATCTGTGACATCCAGCACATAACAAACACTCAGAGTAAGACCCGTTCAAGTGCATAACAGAAGATAAGAGTTTCGGAGGCACTACTGCAAATGATAAATAATAGCAGGTTTCAGAACAAAAAGACAACATACTCTTCTCTATGATACAGGAAGCCTTAATTAAAAAATGCTTTGGAAATACAAGAAGAACAGGTCACACCAAATTCTGATACAGAATAAAAAAAGACTTGAATAACATCAAGAATTAATTTTTACTCTGTAAGACCACAGGTCCATGAAATAATGGAACAGCAGAAACAGTCAGTCAAACAGCTAACAAAACAGTAAGAAGTGACTGGACAAAAAGGCAAATAATTTTCTTGCAAGCAATGGAATGATTCCTACCCATATACAGTAAAAGCACTTCAGAGAGCAGAAAGAGGTTGCTAACAATATTTTTAAATGAAGATTTAAGAGGCAATATTCATGTGATTTCACTGGTACTGTTCTTGCAGGAAGTCTTGCAACCTTCATTGAAATTAGTAGTGCTGTCCTTCCAGGTTACTATGCCATTTTTAAATAAGGAAAAATCACTAGGCATATGCCATATTTTAAAAGAAAATCTACAATATCACGTAAGATACTAGAGCCTGTCTAGTGATGTTTAAAAGGTAACTTTCATTTCAGCATGTCAAGGAAATAGTAGTGTAATCATTTTGATGCAATAAAACTACAAATGTGAATGCTAAAGATTATCCAGTTAAATCATAGAAAAGAAGTACACAGAAAGCCATTAGAAAAAATTAACAGGTTACTGATGAGAGAACAGAAAAGCTTCCCTGAGAAAATGCAAGATTTACACAACATGCCAGTCACTGCATTGCTTGTCATTCTGTATGAAAAATTATAGGAAAAAAGTAATATTAATCACTTAATTGGCACTAGCTTTGTCAGGAAAAATATTTCTTTCTCATTTGTATTAGGAACTTACATACAGATAAGAATCTTCTTTTTACTGTGACATTACAACTAGAATTTCAAAGTTTTAGTAACTTCAAATTCAGAAGACAATATAATATTTTTGTAACTGSTTTTTTGCTCTCTCGAAATCAAGATGGCCCTTAATATTTTTATATTTTGCACAGAACTAGAATTCTGCTCTTACAGAGACAGAGAAAAAGATGTTGAAGCTCATAACATCCTTACATGCTGGAGATATCAATGAGATGGATGTGATCCTCATATCCAAGCTGGCTGGCTACTTCTCGAAACTCTTCAGTTAAACGAATCAGCCCAAGATCCAAGTTAAACTCCGCAGGAAATTCCAAAATCCAGTATCTGAAATCCACAGACAGCGGTTCAGAGATGCCCAGGGATTCAGATGTAACATTCAGTGGCTGCACGTATATAATCACATTTTATTCAATAGGACTTACAAATATTTCAGACCCAATGGCTTTTGGGCAGAGAGGGTGGACTACCCCAACTTGTTGCTGCTGTGATTATCTGTGACACCAAAGTGGCAAAAGCCATTTTATCATATAGTTTACTTTGGTTAACTCACCGCAGCAGCACGGTAGCATTCTACTGAAATGTGAAATTAAAGTGATGCCTCAGGTGACACACACAAAAGGCACACACATGTGTCCTAACTCACGCTTCCAGGACACCCAAATGACACTTGCATTTATCCCTTGTCTAAATGAGACACTTCAGAAAAGATTTTTCAATGAAAATGAAAATGTGAATTTGAGTGGCAGTTCTACCACGATAACCATATAAACAAGATGTGTCCTCTGCTATTTAAGGGGGTATGGAAAAGGCTTTATCAGTCCTGCTTTCAATACCTCCTTCCCTTTAACAGTGATATAACTTAGACCAGAGGAAGAAAGAAAAATTTTGAGGGAAGCAGGTTATAGCATGTTAGCTTAAAAATACATGCTTTCTCTTTCACAGAGAGATGTTCCTGCACAAGCACAGCCTAACACATGAAAGCTTTCCCATAGAAACAAGGTCAGAGACAGTCAGTGCAAGGATCAGAACATACTTGACCTGTAATAGCTTTGGCATCACTAACACTCCTGTTGTGCATGAACTGAAGCCAACAGCCCAGAGACAATCTTCCTCTACCACACTAGATAACATCTTGAAGCAAAATGTGTCTCTCCTCTATGTGTGTGGCACTGAACTAGTCTCCCTCCAAGAGACGTCACACTCAAACATCAGGTAAATCATAGCGCAAGTTTTCAATCAGCTTTTTAGGTTAATACAGTTAAGTGTCTTAAAGGCTGGATGGCTCAACATAAACAATTGTTTTCAAAGCACAGAAATTCACTCTTCACTGTGGACTGGAGATCAAGTTAAAAAAAAAAAAAAGAAAAGCTTTATATTTCCATGGTTTAGTTTTAATCTTTACAAAAAGAAATTACATTGATACTATTCACAGAAGCATAAAAACAAAATGCTAGAGGATCAGAAGCATGCTTACCTCATGAAATAGCAGATTTTTAATCTGAATTCATTGCAGTTCTCCCCATTGGCATCTCTATATGTAAGCTAGTTAAAGAAAGCTTTGTGTGCCTTGATTCAGTAATGCTGTTTTTATCCACAGAAGGCTTTGACAGTAGCCCAGCTGAATAACAAACAGTATCACACTTGTCTTCTAGACATAACCACAGTATGCTCTGATATTTCATTCACTTTCACAGCATCTTAGGGGACACAGACCATTTCCTGGCTGCCACTTTTTTTTTTGCCCTAGCAAAACCACGTCTACTATACTACTCCGAATATTCTGCCAAACGGTTTCTTGCCAGCTCTGGTTAACCAAATATGATAATACTTCTGATTACTAAAGACTTTAAGAGGTATAAATGACATGTAGGTGCTTAGGCTACCACTGGAAGTTCATACTAGCCCAACGCCAGCCAGCCATTACATGTTTGAAAAGTTATCTTGGCAATATATTTCCACTTATTCAAAGTTAATTMAAAGTATGCCTCAGCAAACTTGTACATATGGAAAAAGTCCACAACCAATAGCAGAAAGAAGCTCACAGACTTCCACCTTTTAGGCTGAAAATATCTCACCCCTAAACCTCGTTTGTCACTAATTAATGGACACATTTTTACATGCAGTCACAGAAACAATCTGCTTTTGACATCGTAATGTCAATTTGCTAGTCTTCCTGAAAGGATATGTGGACAGAAGCTTGCCAGCCAGCTCTGTGGAAGGCAGATACCACCGGTRCATTAAAAGAAAGGTTCTTGGCAAATGGCTGGAGCACCGATTTCCTTTGTCATCTACAAAAGAGAAACAAGTGAGTTAGCCACATTATTCATGAACAGAGAGATGCTTTTATTCTTCAAGTGGAGTCAGAGAGAAAAGATCAAAAGTGGAAATGTTGGGTCATATCTACCAAATAGGTAGGAAACAAAACCAAAGAACACAAACTCCTTTAGTGATAACTACTGCTAGACTGTAGYGGTAGGTAAAAAAATAATCACTGTAGATAACAGGCCATAGCTAGAAAAACGAGGTATGGACAGCACTATGCTAAACGTTATACAAAGAGACTGCCAGTAATCCAAAGAACAAATCCAAAACTAGTCCACCAAAAGGGCAGTTTGAGAGATGATTTACGTACAACCACTTACAGTATTTCTTTTATTGCAGCTTTATAGCTTTATGCCAACAACTACATTGTTAAAAAAGGGATCTGCCTCAAGGAATTAAATTTCAAAGCAACACCTCACATCCACGCCCAGGGTCCCATCTCCAGCTGCTGTACAGATCCTTGCGTCTTTGCAACATAGCCACTGAAACTACAGAAAGAGTTACTCCCTAGCATGCTGGCTGACCATCAGTGTTCCTCAACAACTGCAATCTTAGATTATTTTCTGTCTGTCACTCTTTTAAAAGACAGTAGTCGATATGCATGTATGAAATGGGAACAACACATGGACTACACTGGTCAAGAGAGTGTGTATACAAGCAAGAGAGGCATGATTTCCAACAGACAACAAGTATATGGGCTCTGCTACCTATCGTTAGGTATTTAGAACAACAGGTTTGATAGTGGTCTACAAACACGGATATATGGGGATGCACTACACTCAGTAGCAAGATCTGCTCCTTAATTATTTCATGTCTCTCACCTTTAGATACTTGTTTCTCTTCACAAGGGAAAAAAAAATCAATACCTCATTCCAATCAAAAGCTGTCCTGCATTTCAAGAGAATCTGAACGTAGGTTTCTGAGTTAAGGCCCCATTTCAAAGCATTTAAGCCCATCCATGAACTCATCTGACTACAATGTGACATATGTCATGATTAATGGTGTTATGGATGAAGGTCTATTTCATCACTTCTTTCCCTCAAACCTAGTACATCACATTTTAATAAGAGTAAAAAGATTACAGGAGCCTTAAGTCATATTCTTGCCAATTATTGCATGATGATTCGGAAAACCTTTCAAAAAAATGACTGGTCAGAAATGCAGCTGTGTAACCACTCAAGACAAAGATCAATGCCAGAAATAACTCCTTGAATAATTCAACTAAACGCTTCTCTTGGTGAAGGCCAGCATTTTAAAAACCACTATACCCACCATTGTGTATTATCTGTTTTAAGAAAATTTAATACAGCATGCATGTGATTAAAATTCTGGCCCGTGTGATTCTGGGCCAAAATGAAACATGGAAAATTTTACAGAACAGAAATGTTGCTTGCCAAGGGAAAGACTGGCTAAATCAGAGAACAGCAGGGGTTATATTATAAGATTAATTTAAAGAACAGCAAAGTAAAATATTGAAAAAGCGTACCAAACATTTCAATACAAGCGTTCAAAAGCTCATCTAATGTTGCAGCCTTCCCAAGTGTGTTTGACTCCATTGTCCTTTAATTGTTGTCAAAAAAAAAGAGCCATTTTCACCAAGTAGAAGGATGCTTCTTCAGCTGCACAGCTTTCTCACTTTATTGTTCGTTGCGTTCTTAGCTGGACTTCAAGGAAAATCTGCAGAAAGTAAAAGAAATCACAATTATATTACTATATGGAAGACTTATCAGGATGCAATGTTTACAGTTCAACTTATCTTATCTATAAACTGTTTTTTCCCCACATGATATAGAGCACCTGAAAGACTGCCGTAAGCTTTCCCTACATTCCAGCCTGTGTTTTTAAGTGTTGTCCAATTGTTTGTCCACTAGCACAAAATAAATCCATGGCAAGGGTCATAAAACAGAAACCAGATGGTAAATGAGGGCATACATGTACAATGACGCACATTTTGTTCAGGTCATTTTATTTACACTAGATAAGTCACTTTTTGTTAATAACTCTGCTTTTATGTTTTTAATCATAACCATTTTTTTTCCTAAGGTTACCGGTTCATGGTAATGCTAATGGTCTTAATTGGTACAGACCGCATAAAATGTTTAATGAAGTTCATGGCAAGCATTAAACTAGGAGGCGATTTTTCAAAGAACCTTAAGATCAGTCCCTACAGCTTTTTTCAAATAAATCTTCCCACGGTAGCTGAACACTCACAGAAAGCTGAACACATACAGAAACTTCTAAGTACATCTACTATGCATTTAATTACCAAATATCCATTTACCTGAAAGATGCACAAAATACTGTTAGAAGTTTTCAGAAATAATTTTAAAGGTTATATTTAAAGAAGAGGAGAAATCAGTATTTTATTGTTTATCTGTGACTAAGCCCCACCACTGCCTGACCATAACAAGTGTTTGAAATGTGACAAACAATAACAAAGTACATGCAGCAACTTTTCTAGAAAAATAGCCAAGAGTAGAGCTAAAACAGTCCTTGAAGTGAAACAACGCAGGAATTTGGGAAATTTCTTTTCAGAAGTTGTTGCATGTAACGTAACTTTTTAATGTTGGTCATACAAAGCATTGATGAACTATATACCTGCTTTAATTCACCCACAAATATCAAGTTTTTCAAACCTACCATATGACCGACCTTGTACTGCAAATTCAGTCCTGGTAGGACTGGCATCCTCCACCCTTTTTACTAACCCACCCTGACCCCCTCCCAAATGCCACTGTTACAACGAGCAGAGTGCTCTGAGCTAGGTCCCTGTGAGCTTGCAGCCCTGCAGATGTCACCGTGGTCCAGCCACCCAAGGGACACCAGGCAGTGGCAGCTTTGCTGGCCCTGCTGGTGYCACCTCAGCCAGCCAGCTCACAGCCACGGCGTGGGCAGGGCCACGTATCCTGGCACAACTCCTACGTCCCAGAAAGAAGAGAAAATGCCGCTAGTTCAGGCGAGGTCTGCACTACTGAACTGATCATGCCCAGACCGGCTCCCAGGTGCCGAGGCCAACTAGCAGAGGTTGGCCCGTACCTACGCCAGTGAAGTCTCTCAACCTCCCAGACAGAGTTGAAATGTGAAAACTGCCCATTGCTGGCCTATGCTAACTCCCACCTGCACCTCAGATCCACTTAGGAGACCACTAACTGATCAGAGACCCTCTAGCAGCGCAGCATATTGCATCCCAGCACCTGCAAAAGTGTCCYGCACTGGATAATTCTCTGTAGACCCACCTTCAGACTCCTGCAGAGCTCAGGCTGCTCTAAGCATGCAGTGGTGTTTTGCTTGGAAGACCTTCAAAATGTACCATACAGCCAAAGATACTATTAGTTTTAAATGGGTGTCTACAGCCAGATTCTTTCTCGTCCCATCCAACAAAGGATTTAGACATGAAACAGTTTCCCCTGAAGCCGAGAGAAGGACCCTGCATGAAATAAGCACAGCTCACCGAGCAGGGAGTTTCTACAAGTCAGTGCACACACGCAGCCTGGCTCAGCCAAGAGGGAAGATGAGCAGAGAGGTGCAAGCATTCAGCCCTGCCCCACCAGTGCCTTCCTCCTAGCCAGAAGAAAGCACTTACTTTCCCCTTGGTGGTGCAGAACCCCCTCTTGAAGGAACACACGTCTGTTTTTCCAGGTATCGCGCAGAGCTCCTATTTGCAACGGACAGCCTCAACCCTTCCTGCTAGAGCTGTGCCGTCATGCAAAAACCAAAGTTGTCTGGAGTAGACCAGAGAGAGAATACAGGGAGCTACGTGGCTCTCTAACCTGCTGGTCAGGCCACACACRAGCCAGGGTTACCCTAGGTTCAGTCTTTCTTCCCAAGACTGTTTATGGATTTAGAATGAAAAAAAGTAAGTAGACCATTTTCTTGGTTTACTTGCTTTGAGAGTTAGCCAGCAGCTGTGCAGTGTTTTTCAAGATCACAACTTTGTACTTTGGCACCTAACTTTTGCTAGAATCCCACTTCGGGCATGTTTGTCCTTTTTGACCATCCCAAAATCCCTCTCTAAGTGCTTAAATTACTGGCTTGATTTTTCACAGAGCCAGCTATCTAGCTCTTCCAACTTCATCTGACTTAGGGTTTTTTTCAAGAGGAGAAAAATAAAATAAATTTTACATTGGCTATTTAAAAATATTTTTTAGTCAGCTCTTAAAAAAATAGAATTGAGAAAAGCTATTGCATTTTCTGCCTGTCCCTTGAAAACTACTGAGCATGAAATGTAAGAGGGGAAGAGATTTTATCTGGCTTTTTAGTTTTGTTAGTATTACCATCCTCCATAATATATAGCATAGGAGAGTATCATCTCTGTCTTCTGTTGGCAACAGTATAAAGGCAGCCACATAGTAATTATCAAGTAATGCTCTGTGTAAAATTGCAGGATTTTTTTTTAATTATATGACAACTACTTAACTAGTAGATACCATCCCCCCAAACAACCTATCTGACCACTAAAGGGTTTTATTCTCATAATGCTTCTAAAAGAAGAATAAAACATTTCCACTGGAGGAGGAACTGGCTGACTGGGGCTAAGCCACATATCCACAGCTGAGCCAAAACCTCATATCACATCTCTTGACTGCAGACTCCAACAACCACACGCATTACATCATTATTTGTGTGATTAAGCACTGCTATTCTACTAGAACAATAAACACCTTGTCTATATCATGCCACAATGGTATCCAACCATACCACCACCTCTAGAGATGGATGAGTAAAATACAACTATAATTTCATCTACATAAATTAAATAAATTATATTCTGATAGTCAATGGTTCAATGCAAGAGAAGCACAAAAAAGAAAAAAGAAAAAAAAATCATAGCAGAGGTTTTATACATGTAAAGAATTAAAAACTTTTGAAATAAGTGGTTACTATTAAAAGATTGATTGCCAAAGGTGCAGKTGGACTTCCAAATAAAGATAACCTAGAGAATCTCTGCCCCTAGGTGCTTCCCAACATAACTCTGAAACATCTTATTACCATCCAGCTGTTTCATGAGGATTCAGGAAAGCTGGATAAGAAAAACAGAGCTCACTCAATGAGATCACACAGTTAGTGAGTGATTGCATACTATAATGAAACTAAAAAAATAAATTTTTGCCTTATAATGGAATTACAAATCCTGTTGTGTTTACTGTGGTTAACAGAGGCTATTAAGGACACAGAAGGCACACAATCCTCTGTGTTACCCATYCTCATTTCTTAATTGGGCCACTTGAAATGACAGACTCCACTGCAAGTCTTGCTGGTAACCTGCCACATGCTGGGCAGGGATTTCAGGGTGATAGTCAGGGATGGGTGAAGGCTACAGCAGTAGGAATATGATCAATGTAGGCCTTAGCACTCCCTCAAAGCCTACAGTTTTGTCTAAAGGACCCCCCTCATTTAGGTAATAGATACAACCATAATATTCCTATGAACCAAGTCATGGTTATCAGGCATGTCATGCTTTATTTAATGAAAAATTACCCATTATGGGATGCACATTTCCTACTTAGGGGGAAAGCAGAAACATCTGCAGTGATGTGCCCAGAGGTTAAAGTTCGTGATGGACTGAATTACAAAACATAGAGTCCCTTCCAAGTCTTGCTGTCACCCTGACCACTACACGCACACAGTTACTTTGAGCAGATGGCCTTCCTTAGCACTCTTGTGCAGTGTAATTACATTTTCTGTTCAACATTTTTGAAGTCTTGAGATGGCACTATTGCGGACTGTCTTGATAGATGTATTTAAAACAAATGTGTAGGCTGTGAGGTCTTGAGACAGAAGTGGTCAGGTGTAATACATCAATTTTTAAAAGAAACAGGATACCCTGCCAGCAAACTTGTGGTCTTATGCAAAAGCACTAAATGGTGTGAACAGAGCGGGCAGCATGCAGTCAAGTTTTAAATGTTGGCTTCCGTCGTTAGTAAAACCAAAAAACATCACTTTTACTGCTCTAGGCTACTAAGGGGAGGTCCACACCTACAAGTTACGGCAGTTTAACTAAAACATCAAGCCAGCACAAATCCCTGCGTGGGCACTTTCACATGGATTTCAAGCAAGTTATATTGGTTACAAGTGCAAGCTAAACCAATAAGTCAGGTTTAAATAGGCTTAAATTTGACATACAAAGTAATAGTTATTTAGCTAAATTAAATTTAAACAGCTTTTTAGCCAAGCCAAAGTAAATGTACATGTAGCACTTTCCTCATTAATTAAAAATGGGCCATTTTCCTTCTACTTAAGGACAATAAATAGAGCCACACACAAACAGTTCAACTTTGACACAGAGGCACCTCTATGGGTCTCAGTTTATCCATAAACTTTGCAGAGGCCTGTACACAGGAGACTCATATTCTTTACAAGATTAGGACATTCTTGGGGGTTTAAGTAAGCCAGACCTCCCCTCGTCTCCCCCTCCTCCAAGCCTACACAACAGATCACTGAATGTTCGCATTAAACGGTTTCCACCTGGCTGCTGGAGAAAAAGTGCTAAATGTGAGCAGCTGAACAGGGAAATCTAATCAGTAGCAGTATGCAGAARAAGAAGCCGAGAAGAAATTGAGAGTCTCCTGAGAACGTTTAAGGGTAACTTCCCTTGCTACACCTTYTTCCTATATCCTGTCTTGCTTATGTCCAGGGCAAGCCCTTCAGGACAGAGTTCATCTGCTACCCTGTAGATGTAGTGGGGGCTCTCGCAATGAGGCCCTTTCTTGTGATTAGTCTCCACTAATTATTAGTGTAATTACCATAATAAGAATCCCAGCTGGGACACATAACGGCTGCACCTTTGCCTACACAGGTGCAATTGAGACATCTGTTTGGGCTCAAGTCAGCGCCGGTTCTAGGTTGCCTAATGTATGGTTCCTGAAGTTCTTCCTCTCCAAGCAGTTAAGTATTTCTTGTAGGTGGTCAGTATCAGTTTATTTATTATGGTACACACAAGACCATTTCTAGAAAACTCTGAGCAAGTGACATACGTGGTCAGGTTTGTCCAGCGTCTGACGTATGCTGAAGCTGTGCTAGGCAGGAAAGGGCAGTGATGGTGGGCTGTCAGGCAGCCTAATGCCACCGCTTCTGTCCCAGTCCATGACCTCAAMCATGACATGCAGCAGGCTGCAGGATGGCACATCTGGCTTACCAATGACGTTTGTCATGTGGAGCGGGGACAGAGAACAAGTGAGAGATTGTGGTACTGCTCCATGAATGTAAGACACAAGCCTTGCTGGGAGCAGGGGAGGAGTGAAAATTAAATATGAGAGTCTTGGGCTCATGCGATGTGACTCACCAGTACTCATTCATCTTTGCTACACACCTTGAGAGAGTACTTAACGCAATAAAACACAATAACTGTCTGCACCCTATTACTTTGATTCACTCTTTCTGGATCAAAGGGGAACTTCAAAAGATACTAAACAGAGTGGGATGTCTGTGGCTCAAAAGGGGAGAGGACAGGGAGATGGCTAAGTGTACACTGCTGATGGGTGGCTAAAGCCAAACCTCATATTAAMAAGAGACACCGCAGAGGGGATGTTAGAGGCTCCACAGCTCTACAGACTCCACTCATTCGCCTGCCCCAAACCAGTGTAGTCTCTGCGGTGGGTTGGCCCCAGCTAGCAGTCAAGCACCCACACAGCCACTCGCTCACTCCCCAACCCTTGCAGTGCAATGGGGGACAAAATAGGAGGAACAGGARCAAGAAAAGTCATGGGTCAAAATAAAGGAGGGGAAATCACTCACTAGTTATCATCATGGTCTAAACAGCCTCAACTTGGGAAATTTAACTTATTTAATTGCCAGTTAACATAAATATTTAATTACTGATTTGGGTATTGGGAGACAAAGAAGACAAACATTAAAACACCTTTCCTCCCACTTTCGCAGGCTCAGCTTCACTCCGGACACCTCTCCTTCCCCCTTGTTATTGCTGCAGTCCCTTCGGTGAGGCAACGAGCAGTGCAGAAGGTCAGGGTCAGTGCACAGCAGATTCTCTCTGCTGCTCCTTCCTTCGCACTCTTATCCTGTGCTCCAGCATGGGTCCTCTATGGGCCACCGTCCCTTCAGAGGTGTACCTGCTCAGGCATGGGCTTATCCACGGGCCACAGTCCCTTCAGGGAAGTACTTGCTCCACCGCAGAGCACCTCCTAGTCCTCTGACCTTGTTATCCCCTCTGTTCTTCCCTCTGTTGTTCCCTCCCCCTCTCCATTCCCTTGTTCTCCCCGTGTTCCCTCCCCCTCGGCATTTTCTGCCTTTTCTTAAATGTGTTTTCACAGAGGTGCCACCAACTCGCCTGATGGGCTCAGCTGTGGCATGCAATGGGTCCCTTGCGAAGACAACTGGAAGCAGCTGTGTCTGGCACAGGGCAGCCCCTGGCCTCCTCCCACAGAGGCCAGGCCTGCAGCCCCCCTGCTGCCAAAACCTTGCCATTTACATCCAATATAGCCTCTAAGGGATGAGAATTTGTCACCTTAGCAGAAAAGTATGCAAGTTACAAATTGTCAAAATGTATTTCATTATGCTTAATTTTGAGAGAAGAGTCCACTGGGCTAAATATTTACTTTCAGGTAATCACAGATCACCCAATTAACATAGAAGGATATTATAAATGATTTTGGGGCCTAGACATTTACTATTCTATAGGAATAGAGGTTAAATGAATAGGACCATAGGTAAGAAACCAAGTAAATACATGGATCCGCTCATATGCACTACCGAACTATTAGTTCAGAGCCACGTAATGTCTTGTTTAAGTTCATAAATTAGCATATGGGGTACAATACATGCTGACCTAACATAAAAGAGAAGCTTACAGAAATCATGAGGAATGCTAATGGACAGTCACATGTCCAAATACTTTCGGTAATCAGAAAGTCACTTGATTAAGGCTTGAGCTGCTTAGACTGCATTTTGTTTAGCATTCGTATCTCTTTCTGTGAAACATAACCAAGATGGCTTCTGAGACAACGGAAGAAAACCCAGGTTTCCTCATTTATAAACCCCCTAAAATAATGGATAACTTGATAACTGGATTTATAAAAACAACAAAGGTTTTGTTCTCAATTGCAATTCTAGCATTTTATGGCACTTGTTATCTACTATACTTCAGCTTTGTCCCATCCACCTCTATGTTTCCTCAATTTACCATGTCAGCACTTGTCTCTCTAACTGTAACTCCAGCTAATAATGGCAGTAAAATCTGAACATACATCCTTGAATTATTCCATGTACTATGACGATGACATCTTACTTCCACTTTCCATAGGTCAAGGTAGCACAATTGCCCAGAATGCATCAGGTTCAAAGGAAGAGCTAAAGGAAGACTTTAGTTCGTCTTCAAAAAGACGAAAACTTTCAGCCACACTTCTCAGTAGATTTGTCACAAAAATTGTTTTGCTATTCCCAGTAAAGCAAGAATAAAATTACAAATATCGGACATTTGATTAATGTGTATGACACCAGGGGATGCAGCTCTTCTGAGAATCTTTGCCCTTCAGCCATGTTAGAGATCTCCAACATCAAAATACAACCCATCGGGAGAGGACAGCAAACAGCAGTAAGAGTTCACATACTCTAACTCAATTTTTTTTGAGGAACTGAATCAATACACTGTCAATTCCTCTTACAAGTTATACTACTGCCTGTAAGCCATCAGAGAAACTCTTGGCAATTACCTTTACTATTCACAGACTTGCATACAGCTCTTTACAGTCTTTCATGAATGAGTCTGGTTTRTTAACCTGGTCACATAGGTCAAGTCAGGGAAAAAAACCACCTTATCAGCATATATTCTTGACTGGTTACACTGTTACATGCCCTTAATGAGACTGGACCATCCCAAGAAAAAACATTTTTTTAGCTATTTTAAAACACATATGGGGAAATAATCAACCCTTCAGTTCTGACAGACAAGTATATTTATTATTGTATATCTGTTACAAAATATTTTAATATTTTTTATTATTTACCATTGCCAGCTATATTTTCTTAAAGCCAAGCTAGAAGAATCACACTGATTTGTTAGTTAGATTACTAAGAAATCCTCTGCTCTATTTACCTAGGCCTTCTGATATGTTCAGCTTGGAGATTTACAATTTCCCCCAAAAGCTTATTTTTTCTCATTTTTAACTAAGCCAAAATTATTCTATAGTAGTATAGTCCCTGTGTAG
This sequence comes from Oceanodroma leucorhoa, assembly GCA_030449065.1. Lineage (NCBI taxonomy): Eukaryota > Metazoa > Chordata > Aves > Procellariiformes > Oceanodroma > Oceanodroma leucorhoa. The sequence goes on along the minus strand of JASVER010000006.1, from coordinate 9,217,372 downwards.
TGTCTTTTTTGAAGCTGTTAAATCTTCCAAGACTTATGACAGTTTTAAGAGTCAAACCTACTTTCAGTTTCAATCAATTTTAAGGCAAAGAGGAACTATAAGAGCCTCTAACTTGTATTTAAATTCAGTAAGTTTGGTATCAAAGTTCTTGCCTGATAAACCCATGGCTTCCAAATTGATTTTCCCTTGGAAAAAGCTTTTTCACTCCATATAATTCTGTAATCTCTAGTTATTTCCCATGTAGACTAACTGCTCATGGCACAATACTTTCTAGGCCCATGCTGGCAGACAGCCACGTTGCAAACATCTGCGCCACACATTATAATGATGCCACAGGAGTTACAGACACGCATGGAGCTTCTCAAGCACATCAAGCTCTACAGGCTTGTGCTGGTCACCCAAACAGCAGAGATTATAGCTAAGTGCCCCAGAAAGCAAGATGTTAAAACACATTCTCTCTTCCCTTTTCCATCTCTGCGGCTACATMGTATCAAGAGAAGACAGAATGAGTATCTGCAGTCACAGATACCAGTGAAGGGAGACTTCAACATCTCCTACCTACCTGCTATCATTGCCAGCATTGACGACCATATCTGATTTCTCACTCTTTCTGTTTTCCTGCGTTCCCCTAGGTGAAGAACTACTGCAGTTACTTTACTTCTAAGAAAAGTAAGGGTATCGCCTTGTGAAGAGAGGAGGTTAAGTGCGGGTTTAGTTTTTCCTCTTTAGCCCTGTTATCCCATACATTACCTCACATCTCTCCCCAGGAATTCACAACCTATCCCTCTCCTGGTGTGAGGAGTGGCCTCCCTGTGTAGAGAGCAGTTTTGCTGCCGACCTTTCCTCCTGCGACTACAATCAAAACATGGGTCGGCTTCAGAAATATCTTGACCACACATTTACAGCCTGGGAAGTACTTATCAGTGCAGTAAATTGAAGGCAGCAACTGGCAAAACAATAAAGGCAGGAGGAAGCTTTCAGAGACTTAAGCAATGGGAAGCTGGATGTCTGAGATGGAGCGAGACAGAGTTAAAAGGACAGAGGGGCAGGACTGAACTTCGGCTCCTTTTGCTCACTTGGCCGTTACAGTGCATTTCTGATGGAATCAACCCTCATTTTCCCTTTGATGAATGTAGAAAATGGTTCACATGTAACCGCTATTTCCCCACAGATGTGCTAATAGGTCCCAGACAAGGAGAGAGACCGGACCAGTTGCTAACGGTCAATAACCCTTCTCACTCCCTGGTGGCAGCTTCCCATTCATCTGGGAGCAGTCGCCCTTTAAAGAGAGAATGCAAATTAAAATAGTACGCTAGAAAACACTGACAGACACACATGCCAGTAGACAGGCCTGCTGTGTGATCCTAGGAACTCATGCAAATTGCCGTCTACTGCACACTTACATGAATCAGGGATGCCTGCCTTGTGCGGTGCTACCGTTTTGCACCTGCAGAAGTCACCGATGACTCACAACTCACAGGCAAGCAGGCGTGCAAAAAAGCTGGTAGAGTAAAAACACAGCCTGGAGGTCAGGAGAGATCCAGCACCTTTCTTTGTGAAATTCTGTCAACWGATGCTGGACATCAAAATACACAAGCAGTTCCTTACATCTAGTTATTTTCTATGAGTTTCCCTTGGGAAGATGGGTGAATCAGTGGCAGGCTTCGGATTTCTTAATGATGCAGACAGAGTATTTTAAACACAGGTATATAGTGTTTCTTAAGCCAGTTCAGAGGTTTTTAAAATAGTAAGCCTCCAACAGAGAAGAGCAGGGAAGAGATTATTTGCTCTTTCTAGTGTGTCTGACCAGATTTTGTACTTTTTTTCAGAGGTAACAAAGCAACCGTCAGTCAGCTTACTAAACCTTGTTTCCTTACTAAGCAGTCTACTAAGAAACACACTCTGGTTAGTACGATCATATGAAGACACWCAGCAAACCTCTAAAACTGTTTACGATATAAGAAGAAGTCTACAGAGTACAGGATACGAGAACAGCATCACCACAGCTGATTCCTATATCCAAGCTTTTGGAACAGAGTGAGTTTTATTAATAACCATGTACCGTCCTAACAATAAGACAGTTTGCAGCCAACAAGTTAAATGCCTTCTTCAAAAAGAGAGTAATAGCAACACAGAAATTTCTCATCAAAAGACTTGAAACACAAACACAAGCTCATCTGAAGAAGGTGCTATATATAAAAATATACAGAACAGCAAGACAATTAGAAAAAGGGGAAGGAGCAGTGTAAAAAAAATCTACCTCAAAGAAAAAAAGAGGAAAAGCATCTTACAGCTTCTGCCTTAATAAGTAACACATTAAACAGGTAACTTTGATCTTTAGTTTACTAATATTATTTTGGTAGTTAAATATTCATTGTATAAAATAATATTTAACACAGGATTGCAGCTACACAAATATYCCACTTCCACAACCACAGAACAGGACAACAGGACTTCAGAGAAACAAACCCTACCAAAACCCATTGGTTAAGTTTGCAATGCTCACGTCTTAAGATACAACACTGTAATTCTCTAAACCTCATGTATTTTAGTGTAACCTGTATTTTCTGCCTAAAAGAGTAAGATCTGTAGAAAATCCCAAAATGTATACTTTGTAGAGATGCTACACAGTTGCTGTAGCTGTAACAGTTGAGAATCACATACTCCACCAAGCATCTTTTTGGCTGTGTGGATAAAACCCCTTCAGTTAATTGGTAGTATAACACCTTTGCAGGTTCAGGCCCAAATACCTGTCGCCATCACAAGTAACTTGGAAGACACTTATTAAATTCATCCAAGCCTGTTTCCTTTGTATTTATAGAGGAAACTCATAACTATTTCCTTCTTAGCATATATTTCTCAAATTTAAGGAGCTTATCAGAATTTCTTGAAGGGTCTGCTTAACTCTAATAATGATTAAAAAAAATATCCTACGTGGTAAAGCCAATATGAAGTGAAAAAAAGTGGTCCGGTAAGGAGAGAAAATTAAAGGGTGGGAGGTATTAGGAAGATCTTGATTTAGAAGCTGATATAGAGGCTTAGGGACTTGTTTTCCCTCCCCCAGTATTCAGCATTGAAAGACTGACTGCTATTGCAGTCAGGTTTTCAAAACAGCTCACGCCTTTTCAAGCTTATTTACAGGAATGAATTATATTTCTATAAGCACTAGTATATCAGATAACTGTGCCAAGTCAGAATTTACAACAATTTCTGAATCAATGTAGTTAAATCAGTGCAAGAATTCCAAAAGGAGCAGATTTTGAAACACAGGCATGAAGCAAATTGCAAAAGAGCCTTTACTTAAGATATATGAATCTGAAAACCACCTCTACTATTTTGGTTCCGCAATGTGAGCTGAGAACTAGATCCAAAAAAAGGTTTAAGCACTGAAATCCTGGCTCCCTTTCACTTCCAGGGCCTGACTCCAGGGGTGTGATTCTCAGCCTGGTCTCTCACTTCTCTCCTCCTCAGCCCAGAAGGTGACTGCCTAGAGCTTTCAGCCTCTTTCTGCATTTTCAGTATTGAAGTCCCCAAGTGCCCAATGGTGGGCTTCGAGAAGCTTATCAGAGTCAGCAACATCAAGCAGCTCCTTGCTTAGGTCAATCCTAAATCCTTTTGGGATCTGTACACCAGAAACTCCTCTGCCTTGCCTGTGTTAAGCATCCTCTCGTCACACCTAGCACGTCACTCCCATACTAGATAGGTGCAGCTGTGATGCCCAAGCTCTTTACCCAAGACCTCTGAACACTCCTTAAAGCTGTAAGAGATACAGGATCAATTCTTCCCATTAGTGGAAGGATTGTAAATCTCCCACTGTCTTGGCTGAGACTACAGAGTAGCTTTACCAGCCCCAGAACATCAATAAAATTCCATATTAAATGAAATAATGAAGTTTCTTTGGGCTGCAGGGAGAAAGCAAGCAAGAGCATGACTGTATAATTTAAGGGGAAGAGCACTCACCCAAGAAGAGGGGGGAAAAAAAGTGATTTCTAGTTCCTGCCCCAATGCCTACTTAAGATAAAAATATATGGACAGTCATTAGGGCAGGGCCTGGAAAACAAGAGTTTTAGGAAGGGTGGCAGCTGTTTCAGGAAGTATGTGTTCATGAATTCGGTAAAGCAGAGCATGAGTAAGCAAGCTAAAGTAGGCAAGACATCTTTAGCAGAGGAGATTATCATTAGTCTTTTAAGGAAGCTATTTCATGAACAGTGTGATAAGGCTGGAATGCCATGGCTATTTTGATTTGGATGACAAAAATCACTATATATCCAGACAGTAAGTTGACTCAAGACCTAGTTCAGCAAAGATTTTCTGATGCAATTTGCTCCACTGGTAATCAATTACATATTTGCATAAACTGTTCTTTTTACTTCCCACTAGCAACACCAGAAATTTCCAAACAAGCTCTGGGTTCAAACACTGGGTCGCTGCAAAACAAACAGAATTTACCAATGCATGCCATATGAACCCGCACCAAGATCATGGATTGGGTGGACCTAAGTGAATTACGGGTTATGAATGGAAGCCTACCTCTAATAATGCTATTTCAGATTAATGAAATTCAATTTGGGGAGACCAKAGTTTAAGCTGGAGAATGTTATATCTTTTTAAAGAATATGAAAAAGTATATAGCATCATGACAAAGAATATATRCAACCTTGGGTCATGTGTCAAAGGCAGCACCATCAACATGTTTAGCAAGCATGCAAATATATCCAGTATAAGTCATGTTCAATCTATTTGAACATATCATGTATGACTTAAACACTAGCCTCTCAGACTGATTTCTACATTTAAAACCATGAACCTGTTTCAGGCATGGGGAGCAAAATATACTTCAAAAGGAATGGAAAATCCATGTTCAGATCCAGTTCCTGCACACAATTCCTGCTCTCCACTCTCCCACAAGCCCACTGCTACTCTGAGTGGAACATCTGCTTCCATAGTAAGAGTTGAAAAGAGAGGCAGTTTTAACAATAGCAGAAGGAGTTGTATATGGAAATGTATTGATATACATAACTTGTAATATTAATATATATTAGCTACTGGTATAGTAAGCGTGGTATGACTTTTGTGGTAGTCCAAAACAGACACACTGCTGAATCACTAATATTAAATTTGTGTTAATTTAAGATGATACAGTTATTTTCTGTTTGTAGGAACTAAATATATAAAGTACYTGAACAAGAATAGCTCAGGTTTCACTAATTTTGCACAGATTCTTATGCCTGGCAGGTTCTTGAGATGTTGAACCCTTCTCCCCTTGCCTGAGAAACTCCAGATCATCAGTGAAGAGAATATGCACAGATCACAGGTGGGAGAGTACARTGTAGAGAGAGTCATTTCACCTATTTGAATGTGGTCAGAGGACACTGCAGCAAGGGGAGCAGTTATTCACAGAAGTGAGAGAGCAGATGGCCACCAAAACAACCAGAGTAATTCTCAGGGGTAATCGTATTTTCTGCTGAGCTGTAAACATCAGTCATGTGGGTATTTCCACACGCCCACACTTTGATCCTGACCCCATACACACTTAGAGGTAAGCTGAACTTTCTGATGGGACTACTCATGAGTACAGCTCAGCAAATACCTATGCGTTTGCAGGATTAGTCTTTGTATCTGAACTGGACTCGCCAAGTCTGTTTTGTTGACATTGCCAGCGCTTGTGGCTGATATTCTTTTACCTTCATTACAAGAGAAAAGTTCTCCCCTGTCCCAATGCCTCTAATCTGGTGGTCAGGTGGTTTTTAGATGTTATACCAATAAGCAAATCTATTAATGAAAAAGTACTACTGCACTGGCTATTCACATCGAATAGAAAAAATGCAGAGAAAAGCAATGAGCAGCGAAAATCAGAAGACCTGAGATTTTATTTCAGCTTTTATTCAAACACTCAGGTGTAAGACGTTGCCATTCCTGACTTAAAAGAAAGGGCCAATGTGAAAACATGTCTATCAAATTTAGCAGTGAAAAGTGATTATACCACAAATATGTTAATGGAAAACATTCTGTGCGAGTTGTTTAGAGTATCTATAAAAATGTTCTGTAGCCAGGCCCAGACAGCTTAGGAAAAAAAGAAAACCACACAAGTACCCCTTCAGTATTTTTAACAGTAGTTTCCTGTCTTTCTTCAGGAACATCCTGGGTGTGGCTCCTATGTATAATGGCATTTTCAACTAGAGAGAGGGGCTGGCAAAACTGTGGTTACTCTTCAGCTAGATGTTTTGCTATAGAACAGAAATATGCCCATTCAGAGAACTGTGAGGCTGCCCTGATCGCTTCCTTGGAGTAAAGGAAAAGGATTTAACAGGAACCTCACAAGGCTCTCAGTGATACAAGTATGCACTGAGCTTCTGCAGAGGGACAGCAATGGTCACACTGTTACTGAATCTCCTCTACTATGTAATAAAAAAAATTCCAGGACAAACAATTTCTGTTCGGTATTGGACTTTCTGGAGATGCGTCAATGGGAAATGCAAGGGCTGAGCACTTGCCCAAACACAGCATGCTGAAATTTAATTAATGTACTTCATGCCTATGCAGAACTGCCTTGACTTACATAAACATATYGGGGGGGTATTTTCAAAAAGCTGAGCACGTGTTTTTGTGAGATCAGGATATTATAAAATAATATAAAAGAGTGGTGGTACAGAGGCTGTGTCTTCTGCTCAAGCACAGAATCAGTGTGTGCTCCAATGGTGCCCCACAACTGGTGCTGCAGTTGGAATTCATCAGAAAAGCCATAAAGTGAGGAGAGCCTGAAGACTGCAATACTCTCATTTCTCAAAGTACACTGTGTTTAACAGTAAGTATCCCTAGCAAAATGGGCTAGTGGTAAGGATTGAAACAACTGCACCCTTGAGAATCTTGTAATGTTGATCAAGTTTTCTTTATTTTGTGGACAGAAGATTTAAGTGTAGTCATGAGTCTTGAATTTCATTCAAAGTAAGATACAGTAATGACAGCTGGAAGTGGTAAATAAAGCAGGATTGTTTACCTTAAATTTTGTAGATCCAAATGTTGAGTTATTCTCCTTTATTGTAAATTACCTTAATAATCAACAGTATAGAGGCACAAAATTGAGCTCTCCTCACCACATTTCTTTGACACAATACAGCGACTGCTGTGACAGAGTGTTTTCAGACATGTATTACCTGAAGGCAAGCTCAGCAGTGCAGTTATCCAAATTTTACTATGCAATCGTCGCTAATCGCTAATTGCCTTTTATACTGCAATTAATTCGCAGGGATGCCTGAGAATAAAATCAGTTGCACAGGAGGCACATAGAGCAGGCTCGTAATCCAGCTGATGCAGAACCATATGGCTTTACATCAGTCCTCTGCACCAACCCTGGCACAGTGGTTGGGCCAGAGAAAGGGAAGAAGAAGGTACAGCAGGAACATTCTGAGCTCCTATCTATTTTCTGGTGGATTTGGGGTTTAACTTAGGTTCAAAGCTGGGTCCTTCAACAGTCCTTTTCATCTGACTGGGCAGTTTGCTTAACAGAGAATATTAATCACAAACATAAGATACAATGTCTGGAAATAAGCGCCCTGTGGCATAGTTTTACCCAAAATGAAGAATTCCTACAATTCTAAAGAAAAAGAGACTTATTCTGCAGTCAGAATAAGAAAGCGAGAGTGGACCAATTATTCTCCCTGCCCCACGTGGGATGGAGACCCGGAGAGGCCTGAAGGGCCCCATCGCAGCCAAGGTGCCCAGGGGACTAGGGGCTCCTGAGCGCAAAGCCAGGCACCTCGGGGCGCCGCAGGCCTGCTGCATTCATGCTGTCGCGTGCCATCTGCGTGGGAGGGCTGCAGTGTAACCGCAGCCTGATAGTACTTGAGCTCTTGGTTCAAAGGCAGCCTACCCTCAGAGACAACGACAGGCAGGAAGCCAGGCAGACTTCTGGTTTTGTGAACAATTGAAACTGATTGACATTTTTCTATAAAATTTCCAGTTAACCGGCAAAGCCATAAACTATGGTTTAAAAGAAAAATAAAAGTCTTCAGGGAGAAATAAATCAAGTTCCTCTTTCTACATGAGAAATCTTTGAATCAGGATTATTCTCCCCATCTTTAAAGGAGGGACCGCATGATTCACTAAACCTGCCAATGTTTACCCTTGGTCCCATTCTGAAGTTCAGGTTTTTTGACTTGATATACACCTTCCTCAAAAGGACCCCACTGCTCTACACCTCTGTCCCTCTCAACCTTTCCCAAAGCACCTGGCATCCCTCAGTCTCAACGCATATCAAGCTCCATTATCCATTCATTTGTTCCCATTCCTCCTAAGTCTTCCTCCAAAAAACCCAGTTAATCTCTACATAAATAATTGATCAAAAGTTCCTTTATATATCCTATACTCCAATTCTTGTGTTTTAAAGCAAAACTTCACACCAGAATAGTAAAAAATTATCAGATGGGGAAATCGATCATTCACGAAGCAAAACCATCAAAAATGCAAGTATCCAAAAATACATGGAATGAAAAACCTGGAGATATTTAGGAGACTTGCTCCCTATTCTTAGGGAGGATTTTTTTAATCTTCACGATCTAATTATGCATTATTATCCAGAATGAATAAATCATATCTTACTCAGTGCACCTTCACTGTTCTCTTGTATCTCTCTGCTTCTACATCTTTCTTTCCAAAAAATCTCTTCATTCACCCCCAAAAGTAACCAGTCACAACCAACTTTCTTCATATCGATCACACTATTTTGAGGGGGTACCTCTGTCAATTCCTTACATGAGTACTTTTAAGCCAAATACTGAAATTGCTCTATACTCAAGCTGCATCATTACCTATTGACTAGCTCTACAGAAAAAGGACAATACGTTCATCATAAACAACCTCTTCACACCATCATCTGAGTAAATAAGCACCATTTTCCCTCCCCGGCTAGCATGAAGACAAAACACCGTACCTGTCTTTTTTCCGCAAGAGCAAACACAATGCTATTGTTRATCATAGGTCAGAAAAATATAGGCATTCTAAGCATGAATGACTGCTTATCAATGAAGTGACAAAAATATGCCTCACCCTTAAGTGTTTTTAAGAAAGGTCTAGGATGAAAATAGGAAAGCAGTGGCAGTGTAGAAAAAAAACAAAACAAAAACAAAACCAGGGAAAATCACTTACTGTACTTGGTTCTGCAGAGGTATTCAACACAAACATCACCCTTCCTTGTCCAGCTGCCAAGTGCTAAAGCATGAAATGAGCAGCTGTTTCCTTCAAGCTGGGGCTGTGTGTCTTAACTAGTCACATGCCCCTCCTGATAAATCTCACTGCTGTGCCAGGAGGTCAGAATCTGAAGATCATTATTCCCCTTATTAGAAAATCCTTTTCATAACAGCAGCCTTTGCTAAAGCATTTGACTGGAACGTGGTGCTATGTGCTCCATAACTACTTCTTTTTTTTTTTTTTTTTAATAACTAACACCAAACAGTAGATAAGCCTTAATCGACAGTAGGGGCAGCACAAATGGAAAGTTAAACATATCCCTGTTGATCACTTCAGGTTTGTTTCTGACTTCATGATTTGCTGTGTTTAAATTTAGGAATTTAAACCATCAGGAACCAGACAACTTAAAACACTGTGGCGTTCATAGTGTCTTTAAGACCAGGCCACTCCACAGATCGTGCAAAATATGCGAACAATCCCACTTTTGGGGACTAGTTGTACTTAAGGAGCAACATCACTACCTTTCGTGTAGCAGAGTGATGAGTGCCTTATTAATACTGGAGATCATTTTGATGTTGGTATCTAGCATTTTTACAGCACGGATTATGGGACTGCATTGTGCTAGACATTGTCTAGTCAGACTGTGATAGCCCTTTTGAGGTGGGAACTATCAGTCTAAACAGAGAGAGCAAAATGGGAAACAAAAGCATCCTTATCCCCATGTTCCCAGATGTAGGACAAATGAAGGAGAAACACTGAAGTCAAGAAATGACCAGATTGTGATGGAATTTTCCAGGGTAATATGTAGCCATACGTTACTGAAATTCAATTGAGACTCTGTGCCTAATTCCCTTTAGCTTGGTCACATATTTAAAGATATTTAGATATTCAGGAACAGAGGCATATTGTCAATGGGATTTTGAGGGTGAGATGTAAAACATACTTTTCTGAAATGCTTAATTCCCATCCCACATAGAGGATAAACTGTGCTGAAACTCCAGCGGTACTTTAAATTGAAAAGACTGACAGGACACAGGCAATTGCCATACTAGTATAGGATGTGGTAATGGTATTTTATTGTTTGGTAAGCAATCTAGATCTTGCAAGATCGCACAGTCTCATTGGATTACAAAGGGCATTATAGGGCATTTTTCTGAAATACAACCTGCACTAATAGTTAGTACTGCAACTGAGATTTGAACAAATTCAACGAATTGCTCAGAGCCAGATAGGTGCCTGCTGTTAAAATTATTAAATTATAATAGCATAACTAGCTGGCACATCTGTCAGAAACCGATGAAAGCCTGCAAATCACTGAAGATGAGGGCTGCAGCAAAAAAGGGTAACTCAGGTTCCTTCCTTTGACCTTACCCAGCTCTTCATATTATATAAACTTCCACAAGGTTACGAAACCATGCAGCCATCCGTGCTGCCAGCACAGCCTGGAGCAGGGAAGAAGCCCTCGTGCTAATTTACCCATGCCTTTGTGGATATCTCATTTTTTCCATATCGCAGGCAAATCACTGGGTTTCCTTGACGAGTTTTCATGGAAAAACCCTCCCGCATTATATGGACTCTCATAACCCAGCCAGGCGTGGGCGCAACCCAGCCTGTCAGAGGACCTCGTCGGCAGTCTGGGAGGTGAAGGTGCCCCGAGTACCCGTGGCCGAAGCCCCAGTGAGGTGCCTGCCGCCGCCACCTCGAACTCCCGACCTTTCCCTGGTGACGCGGCAGGGTTTGGTGCCTTGTTTGTCCTTGTCTGCCTTGCGCCCACACTCTGGTAACGTACGTAAACAACAAATAAGCGAGAAGGAAGCATCAGTTGAAAGTCCCTTCGGTTTATGGCCGGGGAGGTTCGTTCCTGGTTTTCGGCGGGAGGACGCGCCCGGCGCGGCAGAGCCGCTGGCGCGCGCCCCGCCAGCCGTTAGAGCCGTTAGGACTGTCACAGCGGGCACCGCGACGCCCTCGGCGGCGGCACTTCTAAGACACTTCGCCCTTTCGGCCAGACATCTCAGAGGGCAGAAGCGCACCAGGCGCGAAAGGCGACGGACGGGAGCCCCTGGATGTCACCCAGGGCCCGACTTCCCGGCCCAGGGCCGGGCTTGAGGGGCGCCCCGCGCCGCCTGGGCCAAGGGTGCTCGCTGCCGGCGGTGAGCCCGAGAGGCGCTGCGGGGAGGCCCCACAGCAGCCCCCAGCGGCTTGAAGTCCCCGGTGCAGCCGCCTCAGACCCCTCACCTCGGAGAGTGAGGTGTGGTTCGTGCTTGAAACGCTTGAACATAGTATGATGCCAGGCCTCTGTTCTGCATTGGTAAATGGGGTAGGTACGTGCAGAGCAAGGAGGAATCCGTCTGGAATAGTAGGTTAATGGCTAGGCAAACAGCAAATGTTTGCTGCAGATGTGCAGTACCATTTTGTCCCAGTGGGCAATCAGGCTTGGCAATATGTCAAGTTGCTCCTCTTGGCTGTCCTGGGAGGCTGCATTGAGGAGGCCTTCCCAAGCTTCCTTGGGGAACTTTCATCAGGCCGCTAAAGAGAGTGTCCCCGTGTGTGGGGCTCTGTGACCCAGGCACCTTCTGAGCTGCTAAGGAGACTTTAAAAGGGGGGTAGGGGAGATTGTAAAAACTATGAATTTAAAAATGAGAAATAAGCCGATGAGGAATGAGTTCATTTAAGTTTAGGACACTGGCGGGGTGATAATTTCAAAGCGGGATTGAGAGCTGCCCCTGCAGAACTGAGTTGGAAGCTCCTGCAGACCCTGGCCACGGATGGCTGCTCACAGAGCTGGGCATAAAATATCAGGCCTCACTCAGAGAAAGGAGAAAGCACTGACTGTGCTTTAGGGCATGGCCCGTTGACCAAATGAGTTATCTTTGATAAATGCCATTTCATTTCCCCTAAAAGGCATTTTCATTTGAGACAAGGGTAACAGAACTTTATACGTAGCTTTAAAATTAATCCTAAATTTCTTTACAAACTTTGTTACAAAATTACTCCCTGCTGATACTGAAGAAAACATGATTGAAATATGTTCCACAATAGTCTACCAATCCACGGATGCCATTAATATTACTTTGTCCATTTCTCTGATTATGTAATATCAATCTCATTCTTTTACATTTATCAAGACCTTTTGATGTCATTGATTAAATACTGGTAGTACCTGAGCCATTTGAAATAGCACACAGAACAGAGTCATCACTGTGCACTGAATAGCTGCCTATTTTTTATTTGGTAGTCATGCTCCACATAGGAACATAATTTGATGATAATGACTGAATGGCAATATTTCACAATCAACTTGGCATAAAGAAAAGGAGCCTTTGTACTTTCTGAAATGAGTAGACAAATAAATGTTTTTTTATGGCTCAGTAAAAAATGCCATAAACTCTGATTGCGGTTTATACGGGAAAAAGTTTATCAGTTCCTCATGCTAGATGGACAGATTTAAGTCATCATGAAACAGAACAGGGAAATAATTTGGGTGTAATTCCTGAAAATAAAAGTCTCAAAAATTTTGTGGGGGGTTTCTTTTTTTCCTATTCTTTCCTTTTTTTAAGAAATACCAACATACAAAAAAGATAAGGTAGCTAATGCAGACACAATTAATATAATGTTGTGTTCTTCTTATATCTGTAAGATGGCATCTTCTGTATGACAAAAGCTTTGCTGTATGTAACACAACAGTGTATTAGCTTCTCTTTCTGTTGAGAAAACGACTCAAGACTGAATTGAAAAGGGTACATTTTTCTCTGTGGACATTGATGCCTCAAATAAAAACTAAGAAATGAACATAGATTTCTCAGACATGCTATGAGAAATACTGAACAAGAACAACAGAAAATGAGTACAGTTAGCACTGAATTGTGATAGGGATGGGTGCATCTAACGTTAAAATTTTAAAGTCAAATAGTATGGATGGCTTTCAGAAAAGTCGCAAAGAACTAAAGGGAACAGTTGCGCATTTTGGTTCAGTTTGAGATCAGGAAGTTGTTTGCTTTTATTGGTGCTGGATAAATGGATCCAGAGCCTCTCCTTACTGTAGGAGAGGCTTTATTTCACGGCTTGTTTTTAACTGTTGTTTCTCTTACCTTTTCAGACATACTTGGCTTTGTCTTGCTTATGTATCATTTAATTAACTGTGGGTGCATTAATTTATAAATTGATTGCTGATAAAGAGCTTATCTCAGCGTCAGGGCTTTGATACTGTGCAAAATTTTGGAATATAGAGTTATTTTCTGAATATGGCAATTATGGACGGTTGTTGTCTGGGTTGCCTGAAAATGTCTGTTAATGTGTTCTTCTGGAGTTTATGTAACAGAAGGTAAGATTCTCAGTGGGCATAAATGTCAGATTATACTAACTGCAAGTCTGTGTTACTACATTTGTTTCCTAAATGGTTGCACTATGATTTAACTGCAGCCTTTTAGAATATGTGGAATCCGTAACTAATAAACAGTGCCTGGTTTGCTGGTCTACCTCACTGCCTCAGGTGTTACATAGCCTTCACTATCAGCAGAAGTGAATGAAAGCAGACCATGGAAGCCTTCGCTGGACAGGATGTTTTATAAATACCTAAGTGCGGTTAAAAAGTCTGCTATAAATAGTCCAACAGCTCTTACACTAAGCTGCCAGCAAAAGGGCATCTGAAGGACATAATGGGAAGGAAATTTTGCTGAAAATATCTTACATAAGTCTTTCAACCTTACATTACTTTAAATCAGTTTTAAACATGTATAGGCTATGTTACATCCTTAGCAATCTAATGCCAAGTTCTTCAATATAATGCTCTAGGGGGCACAGGAGTACTGCAAATGCACTGTGTACCTCCCCTTTCACAGCCAAGGGTACACCCAATAGTCATGTTATGGCTAAGAAAGCAAGAGCTGAGAAGATAAGGTCTCATCAAATTAGGTCATCCTTAAGTGTGACCCTTGGAATCAGTCGTTTCTTGATATAAGCAATTATATGTCATAGGTGGAGCTTGTAGCAATGCCTAAAGGTTGCTGGTTGCTTTCCATTGGAAAAAAATGCTTTTGAGTGATTTTAAGTATATAAGAATATAGCAATTTAAGCTGAAATTTGATATGCTGTGTACCTGCTTGAAATTTTGAGTTTGTGAATTAAGCTAAAATATCTGATAATTCCATTCTCAGAAATAATGGGGGGAAAAATTGTTGTGCTCTGTTAAACATTTCTTCCAAGTGTGGCACTGAAAAACAGTAAAACCTCTAGGCTCTGAAGTACAGACCTGCCTTTGGACAGATGAGTTGCATCTTGGCAGGCAGTGGGGGATTTTTTTTGTTGACCTAATGTAATCCGTTTTGTTGACCTGAATGTAAACATTCAGCTCGCTTGTAAGCTTCTGAGTAATGTTTTCCCTTGCTCAGTAGAGATTTGGCTGTTTGTTACTGTGGCTGCTGAATTCTCTGGGGATTAAGCCACTCTGCCAATGGTCCTTGCCCACAGTGCTTCTCATGCCATGTTCCAGAGGGGCTCCTATCCATCCTCCCAACCATCTTCCCACGGCTTTTGGATGGCTCTTAGTTTCTCCTAAGTACTTGGTCTGCATAGTGGAAAACCCAGAAGCAGTATGCCTGCAATGGAGGGGAATATGGAGAAGGGCTTACTGAAGTTAGGAGGAGGGAAGTGCAGTGAAGGTGCTAAGGTACAGAAGAGGTGGATAGCAGAGAAATAAGATAGAATAGAATAGAATAAAATATTTCATTTGGAAGGGACCTACAATGATCATCTACAATGATCTGTGAAGTTCTGACACATAAGAGTAAAGGAGAGGATCCAGGAGGAAGAGATGGGAAGTGGAAGGTTGAAGTTTGACGATAAGGGTGGATTGTATCAGAGTGGTGGGAATAGCACAACCAAATTTAAGGCAGCCTTTTCACTCATATACATTACTAGTGGCTTGCCTCTCCTTTTCCTTCTTTCCTCTTGATGTCTAGCTTAGAATCTGTGCTCTGTGGAAATGTGCACTCACAGCTGTAAGTCAATGGTAATTATGCCTTAACTCAGCTAATATTTTCTCTGAAGAAGTATAGGGAGATACTAGATTTTAGGGATTACAAATTTGGCATGAAAAATAGGGGATAGTCTTAATTTTTCTGTACCTTTGGTCCTCAGATTTAGAAAGGGAGTGGCAATGACTGATGGGGTAAATGAGATGATTTTTTTTTTAATGCCTGCAACATTTCAGAAGAAATCTCAAACCTACTCAAACAAAACCCAAAGCTACTCAAACAAAAAACAAATCCACAAAACCAACTCTCCTCCTCCCTCCCAAAGCCCACAGTATTCACAGAGAAGCTGGCAATTTATAATTCCTTCCTTATATCAACATACGTAAGAAATTTTAATTATTAAAATTATTACTATTATTGTAAGACTACAATGTTTTTGATTTCCAGTTCATTCTACTTGGTTCTGTTTCACAGAGAGAGGTCATAATTCTTATTTTTGTATTTGTCTTGTTGCAGGACATGTTTGTAAGAGGAAACACCTTGTCCAAAGCCTGCAGCGTAAGTTGAGCACTAACTGGCTGTTGCAGTGAAGAGGCTGTGGTGGAAAGTGAGGTTTTTTTAAAGTAATATTAAGACTCTCATCATACTAAGACCCTCAGTATTACTTAATTATTTTAGGTGATGTGTGGGTGAGACAATAAATTTGTCTTTTATCCAGTGTATTGTTTTCAAACATGGAATTGCATCAGAAACATTTCTTGATGTTCAGTCAAGGTGCTTGGGTAGACCAGGGTGAGGAATTCCTTGTCTTGAAAAGCACCAAAGTGTCAAACAGTATACAGCATGAGGCATTTCAGTTTCAAGTTTCTCAGTGCTTTCAGCAACTTTTTCTTGTTTAATAGATTCTTAGTTGTTTGATGACGAGATTGCATGCTGCTTGTGAGTTTATCCACGATGCTTCTCCTTTAGTACTGCGACTTCCATTTTTACAAAAGCAGCAGGAGTTCATGAAATAGCTGATCCAAAGCAACTGGTAGATGAATGTGTATATATTTCTCACATTATCAGTTACTGAAATGGAATTTTTTTCTTTTAGAAAGAATTTTTAGAAAGGGTTTGTTTCTTTTAGAAACAAATGAAAAATTTTCTCTTGTAATCCTTGAAGTAGAGAGATGGACTGACAAATGTAAGTTGTTCTACACTGTAAATGCTAAAGGGTAGTGGCATTGCCTTTGCTAAGGGATAGGGTGAAATTGTACCATGCAGTCAAAGCAGGTGATAAGGACCTCTTCTGTAGCAATAACAATATATTCATGATTGTTTAAAAAAACCCAACAAAACAAAGCAACAAAAGCTCTTTGCTGTCTATTACCAACTAAATTGAATAGCTATATTCCACAGGATGGATATGCTCATTTCAGAAACAGAGCTTGAAGAGTGTGTTCCTATAATCCTAGACCTAGATGCAGTAGCACCACTAAGCACAAAACCAAATCTGTCATAACGGCTGTTTTTTCCGATACTGCCTTGATTGTTCTGAAGTTGAAGATTTCTAAACAGACTTGAGCGTTTAGAAGAGATTTGTTTTCTAGGTTTCTCCAGCCATCCTCGTTGTGGATGACCTGCCGAACAAGGATGGGGCATTGCTGCAATGTTGAATGTACAGTCGTTCTCAGGTTTTGTTGTCTTTTCTGCATCCGGTAAGTTTGAGTTAATCAGCAGTTCCTTTACCATTTAAAAATATTCAACAAGTATGTTTTTTTCCACAATTGATGCAAACGAGTACAAGTGAACAAGAGTATGCCATCAGCGCTTTTTTATGAGGTCTTCATTAAATCCTCTCTCAGACATGAAATGGAATGGTAGTTGCATAAAAAGTTTTCAAGTCAGTGAACGTATGTTTTGTAATGCATTTATTTCTGTTTTACAGAAAGTACCTAGCTTTCTGGGACTTTTGTATTTTACATGTCTCTCCTATTGTAAAAGTTCAACTACTTTCAGCTTTGTCTTGCATAAATCACCTCTGAGTATGCTTTTCACTCAAAATGTACATCAGAGAGAATGTTATTCTGCCAATTTTGCATTATACATAAGTAGTGAAAAATGTTTTTTGTGTTTTGTTAATTTTGATGTACATGTTGCCACGACTGATGTCACAGTGGTTCTTGGTTTGGTAAGTCAGTCTCTTCTCAGTGAGGCAGCACAAGCTGGCTTCAACCTGAAACACTACATCCCACCTCACAGCTTGATATAGTCCATTTGCACTGACTTTACAAGAGTGGAAACGATGAAGTCTAGTAACAGATGCAGAAAAAAGCAAAAAACCAAGCCTGTTTCCTTCCTCTCCCTAGAAAAGAACTGAACATTTTTTTTAACAGTTCCTGTCAAAATTTTAAAAAATAATGCACCGTTCCCTTGTAAACAATAGCACTTCAAGCTTGTGCTTGCACTGTAAAATGAGGCATGGATCACAAATGCCTAATCTGGTAGAATTGGCAGGCAGGGTCTCCATTAAGTTGAACATGCAGCATGTTTATCAGTCAGACTATGTTATGCAGCAACCTATCTGAGATCTGCTGCATTGCATGCAAACACCTTGGGGTCCATGCTTTGCTTCCAAACTTACTGTGACATGCATGAATTTGGATCTGTGCCTTTTATGTACTCTGTGAAGTACCCAGTGCAAAGATGAGAGAGAGGCTATTGCTTCCATGCTCATCAGTTGTGAGGACATTTGCTTATTATAGTCACAACACTTAATATTTTTGTATGCCAGAGCCCCTTGGGGCCAAGGTCTCTGTATACATAACTCTGCTGGATTTATTACGGTTGTTTGAATCTGGGCCTTTCTCTAGCTAATGTTCCAGTTTCACGTCTCTTAAGGGTATGAGGACACTATCCTGCTTTTTTGTCTTATTTCTGCTTTTAATTATTGCTTAAGACAGTTAGTCACCCTCTTACTCTAATAGAATAGATGTGAATAAATAGAATAGAACTATAATAGAATGGTGTGCTGTGTCCAGAATTCCATATAGGCTGTGTTGCAGTATAAAACCACAGCATTATATGAAGGTAGTATGGAGGTTCCTTGTTTTAAGAGAGAAAGAAGAGACTAGCCATGACTGAGAGGAAGGTCAAGTAGCTTGGAAGAATTGAGCATTAGTCTACTCCCCTCCCTTGCCTCTTCACATTTCTGAAATTATAAAGTAGTTCAGTTGAGATTGAATGCTATTTCAGTTTTCTTTTTCCCTTTAATAATGAGCCAGCTGATGTATCTTTGTCTCCAGCCTCCCAAGATAATTGTGGTATGGTAATAATCCAAAATAGCAATGAAACATTTTATGATACTGTGTTAGAAAAATAAAGTATGTTAGGATATAAAGGATTCTAAGAATGCTGAGCTATCTAAACAGATATATTGGTACACATTAATTTTTGTTCTCTCTAACTAAAGCAACCTACAGCTTTGTAATGTAAACTATCATGAACTAATTAGTGGGACAATGCCAGAGTTGTTGGCTTGACAGGACATTTAATTCCCCGCCAAATTGAGTTATTGTGCATATGGTTGAATCATGTTGGTAGAGCAGACTACCCACAATGCTTTGCATCACACTGTAACTGTCCTGGCTGATAGCACCTTTGTGCTATCTTGACCAAGTGGCATCACTTCTTTGCAGTACTGGCAACAGACTGGCCAATTTGCGTTTTCATATTCCTGGAGGTGTATGGTCCTGCATTATAGAACTGTTACAGCAGAGTTATATTTCGCATTGTGCAGCTGCTTGAGTCCACAGTCTGTTTGGGGACTATTGCGATAAACTGGTCTGCAACCATTGCTAAACAGGTGGCTGAGAAGGGTCATTTCAGAGATGATATCCAGTGCAGAAAAGAGAGCAAATTGCTGAAATGAGTTTACAGAAGAGCTGAGGACTGAAACATGTTAGTGTGCTTGCCATTATCCCCTGCTGTCAAGAGTTGGGACAGGTTTCTCCTTCCACTAGGGTACCTCTGTGCTTTGCAGGAAGTACTGTACTAAGTAACAAGGAGACTGCCAACCCTGAAACTCAGTGGAAATAGGAAGAAGCTAAAGACAAGAATGCTTCTCAAAGCTAACGTCTTTTTTGTGCTAACCCAAGACATGAAGATGCCTGCATGGTTACTGAACTTGCAGGCTCCTTGGAGTCTTTAGCCAGTGTGTCCTATTGTATTTTTGATTAAATTTTGCTATGAACAAGCATCGGTAATACTATGTCATATGGTGGAGTTTTGCTTTGTTCTAGGTGTTCTGTGAATACGGTCAGTTGGGAATGCTATCAGCTTCAGCGTTTTTAGGCTCTTAGTCGCATAAAGCACAGGCCATCCCATTTCTCCTAGCTGTGTTTTCAAAGAAGCTCTGGAGGCTGTACGTTCCAACTCCTCTGTTCTGCTGCAATGTGGGAGGTCCTTTGTAGTCAAAGGATCTTTGAATCCTGGGAACAGAATGTGAATTGTGGGCAAGGTGGACTTGTACTCTAAGACAGTCTTTCTTATTCCTCCTCCCTTTGTTTTTTGTTATGACCGTGTGTTGTATCCTTCCACAGCACTGTTCTGCTGTTGTGTATGCTCATGTAATATAAATCCACTGTTACTGATCCTTGTAAAGGAGGGCCCAGGTCAAGTCCCCCACCTTTTCTCTTGTCTTTTGTTCAAATAATAAGTCTTTTTAAACTGCCTATGTGTGTTCAAGTGATGATAAGAGATATGACAATTTCGCTTTTGCTGTATGTCTCCATTTTGTTAACACTTCTGTGTCTCATCTGCTTCTGAACAGTGGCTCCCTATTTTGTACCACAATTTGCACATGGTCTGTGGGAAGTGAGAGAACCGAAGGCAAAAAATATAGCTGCACTTTGGCACAAAGATTGACTTGTAAAACAACTTTTTCATTCATCCTTGCTTATGCAACAGTACTGCTCTAGTCCACTCAAAGAGTAGGAAAGCAACCAAGGTAAAGTTAATGTTTTTTTCTGATGGCACATAGACTTCTGGGAGAAACAGTCCGTCTTCCATACACACATTGACCTTCACCCCTGTGGAGTAAGCTGGTACAAAGCCTGTGCGACATTTAATTCCCGTTTGATCTAAGGGATTTGTGTCAACTTGAACAATGCTCACTGTAGCGAGTCGCTACTCATGATGTAGGACATTATGATCTTCCCCTTAAACTTTTATCTTGAACATACTGTATCCATATGTTCTGTTGTAAGCAGGCAAGCTTTTGGGTTTTGGATAAGAGGAATGGTAAAATTAGCATGCTGTGTTTGAAGTCAGACTAGATGATCTAATGACTTTGCCTGACTTTAAATTTTATCAGCCTGTTGAAATAATTTTGCTTGAAATCAATGGGACTACTCATATGCTTAAATTTAAGCACCTGTATAAACATTTGCATGAGTCAGGATGTTATTCAGCACATAGTTATAAGCTGGGTTTTTTAGACATTATCAAAGAAATTATTTTTTAGCACTGACATTTCTGTTGTAAGTGTTGAGCAGCTGCTTTTTTTTGTAGAACTATTTTGATGCTGTCCAATATTGAACTTTGATTTCTTAATGTGTTTTAGCTGGGTTTCTTTTTATGTTCCTTCTCCCCCAATTCTGCTTTTTGAGTGAGACTACTGTAGACTGTACATGTGTTCTCAAAAAATCTTGCTTTGACTGCCTCAAACAGACGCACTGGTAATTCTATGTCTCTGCTGAGAGAGACTGTAATGTTAGCGGGCTTGACTGTGACTTGGAGCACAAAGCCCCCTTGTAAGAGCGTCTGGTATAGTGGAATAGGGGCTTAGGGAGAAATTAAGATACTTAATTTGCAATTGCACTGGAGCAATTGCATGACGAATAATAAATCCTACTAAACCTGAGCAAGCTTTGGAAAGCATGGCATGGTTTGTCTGTCACCCAAAGTGCATTATTTTTTAAGTCATGTGATTTTTCTTTAAGTCAGTCAGCTTTCCTGGAACCAGAAACCCATGCTGCCCACACAGTACTGACAGTTGACTGAAATATTTATTTGACAACCCTAGTCTTCTTTATATCTCCTGGCAAAATAATGGCAGGGTAGAAAGCGTGTGAACCTCCAATTCCTTCTCGTATATCAAATTCTCCTATTTAATTTTTAGCTTGGAGTCTTAATAATTGCAACCCTGTTAGTACTTGTGACACTGAAAAGTTTATATACAAAGAATCTCCTGCAGAGTAGTTAGACCCTAGCAGGTAGTAAGATTTTATAAGGTGCAGGGGTGTAAATTTCATTCTAAGGCTTTCTGGAATGATTGTATTATCAGGACAAAACTCTCAGTTTGCAAACTTTGAACTCATGAACTTGTAAACTCATTCAGTTTTTAAACAAATCTTTTTATGTGTGTGGTTTTTTTCCTCTAAAACTGCTACTTCTACAATTATGTGACTGTAAGACAGTTTTGGTTTTTTAGACTAGGGTTACTAACTCTCGCAGTTGCAGAGACAAGCTTGAAAACACTGGCCTTAAGTTCTCGAAGATAGAAAACCTAACAGTAATTTCTAAGCAGGATTTTTTCTAAGACAATCTGACTTACTTGGAAACAGCATAGTATGTTTTGAGCACCGCTAGCCATACTGCTGACACATTTTCCCTGATTCTGAGTTGCTTTGAGCCTGTCCTAGATGCTAAAATGGGAGAAGGGATTGAAGAAAGAGTTAGGGTAGCTTCGAGCTACTGTCATGTTCCCTATACAGCATACTGTAAGAAACAGAAACTAGTTGAGTATCCAGTGGAGTACATTGTCCTTATCTTCAGAACAAAAAACTCTGTTCTCAGTGGTGTAAGCAACTGTCTTGGCTTCAGTGGGTTTGCATCTGTGCCTCTGATCAGATATTGTTCTGTTAATTCTTCATTAAGGATATGAATTTATTAAGAGTATTAATAAGGCAATTTCTAAGTACCATCTATAATATCTTTCCACAGATAAATGCAAAAGTGCATCAGTACATTATTTTATTACCTCTTCCTGTATAATTACATTGTAACTGGCTGATTTGCAAATGATCTTCTCCTTATAGCTAAGCAATGGTATCTGTTTTGCTACATTCACGCAGTGATACCGAGCTTTAAAATAATGTTGTGGTGAGTGTCGCAGACCTGAATAAATCTGAATGATTTGCTGTTCAGTTGTATTGCAATAGCTGTGCAACTGACATCTCATGGAAATGATTGCATTTGTTTAATACCAGAAATTGCAATGCTTCTTTGCTTGGGTAAGTATTTATCCGCAGATTTCCCTCCATTCCTTTCCTCCATCCTATGAGTTTTACAAAAGCTTATCTAGTATAATGGTGGTTACACTGTTTAATCTTACGTTTTTTAATTAAAACCCTTTCTTTGGTTTCTGCTCAGTCTTTGTACAGGGGAATCAGTTACTGAAATTGAAAGCAAGGAATGTTACCTGAATGAGAGCATGCTATGCTAGTTACTCAAATTGCAGTCTAAAGAGCTTTCTCTTGCAAATATCTGTACAGGCTTCTATTTTAACTCCCATTACAGGTGTTTTATTCTTCACAAGACCAGGCTTATAACCTCTTGGAAATGAGAATTACTGTAAATAATTGAGTACTTTGAAATCAGACAAAGAAAAGCCTGATCTTTCTATGAGCATTGACTAATATCTGCTTCATTGGAATTGCTGCTTGGCACCTCCCTGGATCAGATTTTCAGCTGACTGCTGCTGTTTACAATTGTCCTATCGCAGCTTTTCACCTACATGGATGACATCCTGCCTTGCTATCTTCACAATAACAGACTCTAAACATAATAGCATCCTACGGCGATACAGTAGAATAACAACACATCACACTTCCTTTTTAGTCCCCAGCAACTTTTTACAATAAACCACTAATCCTAGGCAACATTGGAATAACAAATGAATAATCTGAATGGCATATGCATAGAGGTAATGTTAACGCAAGTGAGACTAATACAAAGGTTGTTCTCATACATCGTTCAAAGAAGATGAAAACTGCATGATGAAATCCTGAACCTAGTATTCTACAGCTTCTATCCTCCTGCTTTCAAATCACAACAGCATTTCCTTTGTTAGAAGAGCAAAGGACATGTTGGAACTGGAAGAAATCAAACACAATCTTAAAATAACTTTTCATTTTTCCTTCTTAAAAATCTGTCTTGTTGATGTTAATTCAATGAATTAGTATGGTCTGTACACTGGTATGTCTTAAAATGGAGCTTTTTACACATGCAGTCCTGATAGTATAACTTGGTATATAGTATCTGAAAATAAGCACATTAAAAATTTCCACTCACATTCTACTGTCAGTTTAAATTAGACCTCAGAATGGCAACTACATGGTATTGCAATGCAAAACCACAATGAATAATATATATCGATACCTATATATAGTATATTTTTATGCGTTTGCATGCACACACACAAATTACCTGCTATAATAAATTCTAACTATAGAAACTTTCAGGTGCTTTAATTTTGGCTAAGTTCCTACCTTCAAATGTACCTCATAAGACTGAATTCTCACAGAATTTCGATTATTAATTGTATACATTTTGATATGTTTATGTATTCTAAATTAACACATCTTGTGAAAATATGTATTACATATACTTCTCCCTCCCTCTCCCTGTCTCTAAATCTATATAGTTAACGTAATGCAGATTTGACTTCATTATTTTTCTTTGGGGCACACAGTTACCATCATCATTTCTCTAGTACTTAATCGCAGATTATAAGATGAACAAGACACAGGTGAGGAAAACAGCAAAGTTATCTTACGGATATATGGCAAAGGCTTTTTTTGCTTGAGGAAGGTTCTGAAGAATCCGTAACTGAATTCAGATTTATTTATCTAAAAATCAGACATCCTGCCAAACCTTTATATAAAAAATCAGGTACAGTTCCTTCTCCAAAGCTCATTCTGTTTTCATCTACCAGCCTGGCCACATCTGAAAAGACATGGAGAATGCAGCAAGCAGAAATGCTAGAAGGAGACACTTACCTTAATTTGGTAGGTAACTAATTTTCAGCACACTCCTTTTTTTAAAGAGCTCTTCTCATGGTGTTGAGGTGCTGAGATTATTTGCTGCCCGACAGTGTCCTGTACATGACTCTCACACTCAGCAGCCCTGGCAGGGCCCTGGAGAGAGAATCAGGATTGTGCTCTGTTCACTCCCAGCAGCTTCAGTGAGGCTGGGGCTCTTTTGAGCTTAGTTAGTTCTAGATTGTTTGGCTAAATGGCAGCCACACTTCCTTCTATTCTTTCCCAACTTAGTTTTCCTGCCTCCAGTGGTGCTTTTTCCTTTCCTTGGACTATAAATAGGCCTGCCACAACACAGTCTGTAGCAGTAAGGAAGGCAGGAAATGCATTTAAACAAAGGAAAGATCTTAGGGTTTTTTTGCCCCCATCACCCCGCCAATATAAGTAAAAGAATTTGATAAAGATTGCTCTACAGACACAGTTCTCTTACATGAGGAAACACTTGTTCAAAAACATGCTAGGATGTCATCTTCTGTACTCTACCAAAAAATGAGGAGACACAGTAGCACTAGGCCTTTTGACCTTAGTCGCTTGAGTAATTATCACTTCCCTTAAGTATTTAATTTTGATTACATCTTTGAAATTGTTTGAGACTGGAGAGTTGGAACAAAGATTTTCTTTGGCTTAGAAAAGAGGACAAAGATGTCTAACGTTTTAGGATGGCAAAATATGTGTTATAGGAGGTGCAGATCTTGCATGCTTAAGAATGACGTGTAAGGACTGTGAGTCATCATTTCATCTGAGTACTTTCTTCCTCAGTGAAACTTACCCTGCAGCCTTCAGCCAGAGACTAAGCGATTGGAAGCCTTTAAGCAAACTAAGTACCTTTACAATGCAGGGAAACAGAGTTGTTGTGCATGTATTCAATGAGGATGGCTGTGCAGCTATAGCTCTTGAATAGCAACTATGTTAAAATCCTCAAATACATTTTATGAATTAATTTGAGATGAATGATTTTGATGGGCTTTGGGTCAGTTTCTTGATCAGAAGCTTTCCAATTTTAATTATTTTCAGCTTAGTGGTTTTAAAAATACATACCAAACTTCCCTTTTTAAGCCCTGTTGAGCTTAAAAAAACCAACTTAATCATTTTCACATTATACTCAGTTAAGATGATAATATAGTACTGTACTTATCTGGCTCTTTATATCTTCTCCCTATTCCCACTTTTTCTGTTGTCTGAGGTACATGCCTTTCCTTCAAATTATACAAATTAGGTAAATTGCTGTAAAAAAACTTTCTGCTGGTCTTTACAGTGGTATTTTCAAGTTAGAATAGCAGCGTGCTTATTGAAGATAGACTGCAATGCATGGTTTGGGATTGGTGATTATTTTAGTGGGAAGGTAGAAACTTAAAAGATGTTGCTATGTGGACAAGTAATTTTTCTTCTAAGATTTGTATGTGAAATACACACAGGAGTTCTGCTGAAAGTGGTGAGAGTTAAGGACCTGTGGCATTTGAGGAATTTGGAAAACGTTAAACCTTTTGTTTCAGTCATATTGTGTAGGCAATGATCATGACTGTTAGGTAGTATGGTGTTTTATGTACGAATCTGCAAATCTGTGTTAGCTTTAGGTAGACAGATGATGCCAGAGCAGTTTATATAAGAATCAAGAGCATCTTCAGGAAAGTGCCTGTCTTGTTGAGAACTTTGCAAAGATCCTGTTTCTCATGACAAGAATGTGTTTGTTTATGAAAAAAGAAGAGACACACGAGTGGTGGGTGAATAAACATTTTTGTTGATTTCTTGAAAATTAATAATAACTCAAGACCAAGGTGTTCCTTGAAAGTACTTTTTTATAAAGTTAAACCAAAATGGAATGCGCCAAGCAAAACTCCTTTCAAAATCAATAACTTAATTTAAAGAAGGACCTGAAAGTTACAATATTTATGATATTTTTTCTTGTGTTAATATTAGCAGACAGGTTTAAAGTCTTAGGAAGATGTCGATCTTTGCAGATCACGTACTACAAATCTGACAAAGAGGAATATAATTCTTTGTAGTGAACAGTGGATCAAATACTGACTTCAGCTGAAGCACGGAACCAGTTTTAGCTGAGAAGATTCTGTCGTGGAGATGACTGAAGGCAAGCTGCAGTCTTTCTGTCTCTTTCAGACTTTAGACAAAGGCTGAAGGACTTGTAACGTGTAAAAGTTGATTGAATTCATTATTATGGAACAGCTGTGGAATAGGCCTAGCTAACGCTGTTTCTGCAAAGTTGATCTCCACAATATAACAGCACTGAAATGCAAAGCTGCTTAGCATTATTTCACTTGTGCATACCTTTATTCAAATGTAGTTTAGTTTAAATCTTAAATCTGCTCAATGAGTGACTAGTGGTTACAGACTTGAATTTTCATCACACATTCTGTGTGTGCTGTGGCACCAAGCACTGCTGGAGCCCTGGAGAGGCTTAGTCTTGAACAGCTGCTTGCCTTGTCTCAGCACGACATCAGTAGAGCCCAATTGCAGGAGCCTGCTTGTACTGGTTTTGCTGGTAGTTTTTCTTTCAAACGCACACATCTTTTCTCAATGTCATTCATCTTCACACATTAAAAATAGAATGCAAGGTTAAAGCATGATTTTTCTCCTCTGTCATTCTGACTTTGCACACTGGAAGAAATTCTCAGCCAGTGTGCAAACTTTTTAACTCCCACTTTACCCTTGCAGTCTTGAGAAGAGTCTGTCTTGAGAGAGGGCTTTAGAGTTTCCACTTCAGAGTTTCCTTTGGGGATCGATCAGGTAGCTGGTGGAGCCACAAGAGAGCTAGGAGCAGGGTGAGGAAGAGTTGCTGAAGGCAGATGCTTGTAAGGTGCGGTTAAATTTTTCTGCCTCAAAGCAGAAGAGATGTATTTTCTCTGACAGCCCAATTTTTACCTTACTTTTGCTTTACTTTACTTTACTGCAGATGCAGAGTAACACTGTGGTGCCCATAAGTCATGGGGATGTTTTTGGTCCCCTGGAATTCAATGCATCTTGTCTTCACAGTTCATTTACACTGTGCCCTGAAAATACATGCATGTATGCATGAGTTAAGGATGTAAGCACACTCTTTTTCAGTGAGTTCCTGTGTGCAGAGTCAGCTTGTTTTTTAAAGAAAATCATGAATTCTTCACTACAAAAAACTTAGACTGAGCTATCCCATGGCAGCATGACAAAAGCTCTGTTTTTTGCTGGACACCTCAAAGGGGCTTTGCAGAAATAATTCTGATTTCTACCAGTGAGCCACAAAACATGAATCTAGATGCTGTGATATGGTTTCCCCACTAGTGCTGATTACTGAGTTAGTTCTAGATCTGCATCTAGCTTTTCACAATTAGAATGGTAAAAATGGTATTCAAATTCCCATGAAATTTGAATATGGAAGCTTTTCAGAACAGCTTCCAAAATAAAAAGATGAACTATCTGAGCTTCTCCTCCGCTTTTATGCTGCCCCTCCCTTGTGCTGCTGAGCAGCATTGTGTTACAGCACTCTTTCCACTGACATCAGTGGGAATGGGTTTGACATAAAGTTAGCATGAGCAGGGCAGCACACTCTAGTTTGCTGTGCCTATAATTCATTAAATAGCTTGAATTCTTTATAGTGTTATTCCTGTCCCTCTTCTCTCTTCAATTGTCTCCTTCTTGCCTTCACATTTCATTGCCTCATGGAATATGTTGCAAGAAATTACATAACTTTCCCTGGTAAAGCTATACTGAGGAAGAAACAATAAACCGGTTTTTAGTATAGCTCTTGTTTAGTCTACCTGACTTAATACTGTGGAAATTACTTGTCTCAATAGTTTTGAGTAAATTACAAGGACACAGACTTTCCTTTTGATTTCTGATCCTGTTAAACACAGATGGTCTTTCTGGACTGCAGTGCAGGCTGTGGGCCAGATCTCTAGCTTCTACAAATTGGTGTTGCTTCATCAACTTCAGTGGAGCGACACTGATTTGAGCTGTCTGGGGAATCTCACCAATTGGTTTTAATGCATCTGTGCCAGTTTATAGCAGCTGAGGAGCTGTGAGTTTAAGGGCCTTTGTAATTGTAGCTTATATTCACTATATAGAAAATGTATTGTTTTCCTCCCCTCCGCCACTCAAGCAAATCATCAAAACATAGAAATATCCCAATAGATCTGCCGCTTCCAGCTATGGGGCAAGCTGAAGAACAGTTCATTGTGATCTTAAAAAAAGCAGTCAGGGAAAACCGCAGGTCAGACTCAAGCTGTGAGTCAACATACACTTAGAAGATAATGTGCTGGTTGTCTACCCTGTGTGTTTATGGCCTCATGAGGTTAGCACAGTGGTGGTCTCTAATCCCTCATGACATAAACTATCTGTGTGTATTTTAGATTGGTTGTGTGGTAATGAAGGGAGAATATGAATAGAAGACTAACTTGTTTTTCACCTTCTTGCTTACCAAAATACAATGTATTTTTTTTTCTCTGTACCTTAAAGAACATGCATTAAAASCGATGGCAGCATAATAGTGAAGATTCAAGTTAAAGCTTCATTTACAAAATGTTAAAGTTCTTAAGGTCCAAACCTTCTGTATATCCCCATCTCTTCCCTGTGATTGATTTCTGTACAAACAACCAGGAGTTTAAAGCTTTTAGGGAGGTGGTGACAGCAGGAAACATTATATCTATGGTATTGATAAGGAAATAAAGTAACTTGCCAAAGATCTCAAAGGAAGTAATACTTTTATCTGGAAAGCTTATTCTGTTGGTTGTTTCTGTTTTTCATTCTTTTCCCCCCTTGTATTTTACTTGTCTCCTATTGCCTTTTCAGCCACGTCTTTGTATTCAAGGTTCTTTACATTATACTTCTGTCCGGCTTAGGGTGTGTGTAATTTAGTCTAGCAGAGTTGATCTTTGCTTCCAGCCAGCTCACGATTTCATTTTATGTTCCCACGTGTAAAATTTTCATGCAAGCACCCTTGTGTTTTCTCCCCCACTTGTGAGAAGCTGCTATAAACAACTGCAACATTACCTCACTGTTCTTCTGCAAAACTCTCCTTTGTCCCACCATCCTCCAAAAATGTCAATACTGTTGCTTCAGGGTGGCAGGTGGAGTTTTGTTTCAGGAAGGTAGAAGGGCCTACCTAAAATTTCAGCAGATTCTTGAACTGTCAGAAATTATCTCCAACAAGTTCTGCTGYTGCTGCTGCCTATCTTTGTGGGTGGCTTCTCTGCTCTCCTGGCTGCTCAGCATGCCATGTCAGAAGTCCCCATTCCTGACTGCATCCCTTGTCCATACAGGGTGGGYGGCTGCTCTCACTATTACTAGTATTATCTCATTATTTCCTTGTATACTTTTTCCACCTGTATCCATCTTATTTTCTCATTTCATACCTCTGTTGACAGAAAGCCTTTTTTACAGCACTTGGCACAACAAGGTGCCCATTTTTGACTCCCATGCACTATGACTCAAAGGTAATAGTAATGGATAGAAGACCTCAGGCATTATAGTCCTGCACTTCAGCCTTTAGATGTTTGATCTCAAAAGCCCACTTTTTGACTCTTGTATTTATTTTAATGTGTGTCTTTTAGAATTGAAGTTTCCAAGGAAAAAAGTGAGAACAGTGACAAATTGTTTCCTCCTTTGTGTATAGTGTACTAATAAAAGAGCAATAATGTGTTTTACAGGTAATGCATCTYTAGCAAAAAGACTTTCCTACAGGAATCTGTTAGCTTTTTCATGGTTGCTGGAAGCTGGGTGCACACCATTTTACTTATTCCTCATAGCCAGGTGTAGATTAGGAAAGAAAATGTTTAAAAATTGCTAAAATCCATCTGCTTTTTGTTAGGCTGATGGACTTAGGTTGTCATTTACACTAGTTTACTCTTGCTGTATTTCATTGACCAAGATGAGTTACTTTCCCCATATGTCAGTGTGAATTTATTCTCCTATAGTTTCCTTTTCCACTGTTCCAAAGGGCTTCCATTTGCTGACCAAATATCTCTGGATTTCAAGGTGTTGCTTTCCTGTATCTGCCAGAACAGGGGAGACAGGTTAAGTTGTGCTAAATGCTGTTGTGTCAGCTTATGGAAGACACTGTAGTCCAAGCCCCYTTGCTGCCATTTGAGGTAGGGTGGTCTGTGCTAAATGGCTTTTTGGGGTATAGCTACACAGTCCTCTGTTGGAGTCTGGGTCATACTGACAAACATGTGCTTTTCTGCTGGACTGATTTGCCCTGCCACAAGGTGACATCTCTTCAGTGCCAAATCTCTGTTGCTTGCACCTGTCTTGAGAGCAGCTGACTGCCACAGTCTCCTCTTCTGAAAGAAAGAGGAAGAGTTGCTCCTTCACAGTTCCTGTCAGGTGCTGTGATGGCGTGTYACCTCCTGGCTGACAGTAATCGGACCTTTGAGAGGCTCCAGGGGACAGGAATAGCAGCAGCGTGCACAGTGAGACTCCCTAACCATGAGGTTTCTCTAGTGACTTCAAGGGGACAAGGATCACACGGTGGATATCTGTTTTGTTGTGTTGGGAAGATGAGTGTCTGTTTGTGTTTTTTTTGCCTGCATTCCTAGGAATTGTTCCAGTGCAGTTAATGCTTTCCCTATCTCCTTGACCTGCATGTATGAGCTAGCTTTACATGAGCTAGACAGCTGCTCACAGCCTGGGGTAGGAATTTTGTTGTGCTGGGAGATAAAATAATTTATTTCTCATGCATCAGGAAGAGTCCTCAGAGTGTTAGTCAGCTGGGCTTTTTAGGTGACAGCTTTTACCTTAGGCTACTGGGTGTTTTAAAAATAGCCATTGTTAGACTCTAATTGCTCTGTGGGAACCTTTAAACTTCTAGCATGCTTTTACTCTTATTTTGGGTTCAGGCTTTTCGGTTGCTGCTGTGTTCTTTTTCTGAGGCTTCACAGTTCACATTTCTCCCATTGCAGAAACACAGATTCTGTCTTTTTGSAGCTGTTTCTTAAGGCCACTGTTTCCCTCTAAGAGTTGTGGATTTTCTTATCATTCCCTAAACGTGAACAATGTGGCACTTCAGGTGCTGTGCTGACCTCTAGTGACAAAGGCAGGAGAAAAAGCATCTTTGCTGTTAAAAGCCGTGAACAGCAGGCTTCCCCGGAGCTCTCCTCTTTTCTGCAGTTTTCAGCCCAAACAAATTATAAGGGCTTAATCTCTCCTACTGTATCTCCAGGTCCTTACGATATTTGCTTATATTTCTGTCCAGTTGTTGAACAGCTGGTGCTGGATTCAGATCTTCTGCTGGTTGTGCAATGGGAGAATCCTATTAACTTTTATTAATATTTATTAATTATAAAATTAATAAATTTTGCAAGCTGCTGATACTTCATCTCATTTTGATCCTACAGTAAAATGCTTTCTATAAAGGTAACTTAAACCCCCAAAATCCAGAGTTTAAAAAGTTTCACTTGACTCTTACTATTTGCCCTTTAATTACAAGTACATTTTAGTTCATGTTTCATGTTGCCAACAGGGGAATTGGAAGGGTTCAGTGAGATACTACTTGTTTTGAAACATAGAAAAAATTTATAATTAGCAAATTTCTCCAGCATTGCTAGATCTCTTTCAAAAGGTTTTAAATACTTTATTCCTCACAATTTTGAATAGTTTTATTTTTTGAAATTTTGAAGCATTGGAAAATTGCTGTGGTTCTTTATCTATTGGGAGCACAGTTACTTCCTGTGTGAGTCACTGAAGTCAGTGCAGTTGCACCCAAATTAGGTGGGAAAATGTTAATATAGTGATATTAACAGATACTGTCAATTGCACTTGTACAGAAGAATGAAGAGATGACAGTGGAAATCACAGAGAACTAAAMCAGAGACATTAAAAGTATAAGGCAACCATAGTGTGAGAGAGCTGCTGCAGGGACCTTTTGTTTGGTCTGCCCTGGAGGCTGGTAGACCATGTGCAAGGAACTTGCTCAAGGTCCTTGCCCTTGAGCCCTGTACGCTGCTGAGTTTCTTGGAGCTGTTTTGAGTTAGGTGTTTAGACAAGGAAAATACCTATAGCGTTAGATTTTTCCTAGACTATCTTCTTCCTTGTTGTGCATATTTGCAAGTGTTTTGTTAGGTCTAGTATGAGGTAGATGTAATGTTTTTAGCAAACACTCAAACCAAGTTTTACTGGATGAAGTAAGGGCCAGCTTCGCTAACAATAGTTACTGCTGCCTTCTGGTGGAATAACCCAATACCAGAACCATTACCAGATGTGAAATTAATATATATGTCTGGATGCACTATGTATTGTTTCATTCAATAATGAAACCCTCAAAAGCTCCCTATCATCTGCTTTGTTTTATATTCAATGTACTGAAATGAACTAACATTGCAATGAGTAATATAGTTAATGTAGTTCCTTTTTTTTTCCTTTCCAGCTTAAAGGAATTTTAAAATAATAATTCTCTATTTTTCTTTAGTTTTTGGAAAAAATGACATCTAAGCATGAGCAAATATGAATGAAAGTTCCATGTTCATTCAGCTCACTGTTGTGCAAATTGAAGGATTTCCCTTTCCTGTTTTATTTTTGAAACTTCCTTATTCCGTGTTTGATATTCAGCTCAGTTTGGTGATGCTGCAGGCCAAAGAAGAATACATTCRTTGCTAAAAGCAGACTTGAAATTTCTTGCTTATGGTAAAAGAAGGAAAATGAACATGTCACATCTCTCTAGGTAGTTTTGGGAAGAATACAAAGTTGAGTTGGTGGTGGTGCCTTCTATTTCTGTGAGGGGAGAGACCGCTGTGATGGATGTGATCAGTTTACCTTGGTGGAAGATTTTTCTAAGTACCGGATAGTAGCTATCAGTTTCACCACATTCCAAATCTGTATTTAGAGACTAAAAACTATTTTGTGGAGCCCAATGCCAGTGAACAGGAAGGAATGGGTGCATGGGATGCTGAGGCTTTGGGTCATGAACAAACGACAGGATGTGCTGGAGGCGAAAAGCAGAAGCAGGACGGCAGCGAGGACTGGCCCTGAGGACTCTGCCCTTGTGGACAGAGCTGAGCTGGATGGCTGCCTGCAGCCGGAAGGGGAGGTGTGGATGCTGAGAATGGTGCCCACTCACAAAGTGATAGGGACCATTTAGATGATAGGAAAGTTTAATTCAGTTTTAGGTGGAAACAGACTACATCCTGCTGGGGAGTTTGGAACAGGTCCTACCCACCCTTCCGGGCAGTAACCTCCTGGATGAAAAGTGGCAGAAATTAAACTTACAATGTGAAAGAAATAAAAAATCTGCTTAGCTGTACTCAAAACTTTTCTGCCAGAGACATTCCTCATTAAACACACATGGTGGGATTTTTCAAAAGAGCTTGGCACAGTCTTTGCTCTGCTCCCACTGGAATCCATGGAGGTGCCACAGGTTTCGGYGGGAGGAGAGCTAAATTAATATGGAGTGCTTTGGAAAATCTAGCGCAGAATGGATCCTGGCAGCGTGAGTAGATAGGGATTGGAGGTGATGCTGAAATTGTCACATAGAAATTTTCCGTGCTGGCTAGCAGTATCCTCTCCATCCCCCTTGGTTCAGAGCTAATGGAAAGCAGTGTGTGGCGAAGCATGACTTGAGGGGAAGGGAAAGTCAGTGTAGAAAGAAATAAGAATATCCTAATTTCCTCCTTCCTCTGTGTCTTTTGTCAGGACAAAAAATTTACTGCAGAACTTCCCTTCTACCTGAGGTTGTCACTTAACTCTTCAAGAACATATTGGTCGATAGCAAGCAACAGTGTGTTGTGCGTAATGYTCCTTCTGGATGGAATTCTCCTGAGATGGGCTGAGCAGATTGGTGTTCTGCTTTCTCCAAAGTGAAAGGCACATTCCTGGCATGTGCTTAGGTGTGGCAGAAGAAGGGAAGGGGGTCACGTCCCCTCTGTCAGCTTCCCTGTCTCACATAAGGATAGGGAGCAGAGGCTGCTGTGTCAGGTCACAGCCTCCTCTCATGGAAAAATGTAGTTTGGAAGGGACCTCTGGAGGCCCTTAGTGCAATCTCCTGCTTTGGGTAGGGCAAACTTCAAAGTTCAGTGAGGTTGCTCAGCTGCTGAGGCACAGAGGTATCTTCCCAGTCTACAGCTTGAGAGGGAGAAGAGCAGAGCAATCGCAGGCCCCAGACACAGCTGGGACAGAAAATACAGCCTGAAGACTGCCATTAAGAGTCTCTGAGTCAAAATACATTATCTGGTGATTCAGTAGTCTTGAAGGAAATCTGGCTGACATCCCGCATTTCTTTGGTTTACGCCATTCTTTCCCCACCAGGTAGTAAAATCACTTATTAATGCAGGTCATCACAGGATAATCCTGTTTCAACACATGTTCTCTTTTTGGTACATGGGCGCTCAAGCGGTAAAGGTTGGCGGGGGTGGTGTGGTGTTGGGGTTCAAGACCTTTCACAGTTGGTGTGCAAACACAGCCTGTGCCAGCTGTGGAGGTGGTGCCCCAGGAGGGTCCAAATTTTCTAGTTGTCCTGCTGTGTGAGGTTATTCCTGCAGGCAAATGCAGTGACTGTAGCGCAGTCGTTGGCATTCTCCCAAAGGATGCTGTCACTCTCTCACAAGCTGACATTGTCACTCATTGGGAAGCCTTCAGCAAATGGCTGATTTTCCTCATTCACTCTTAGTTATTCTGCTTCTCTTTTGGACACATCACTTAGCTTCCCTAGGTAAATTTCAGATCTTCTGATAGAAAAAGCTATATAAATACCAAACAATGACCTCAGAAGTGAGCAGTAGCCTCTGTAACACTGCTACAATTCAAGCAATTCACCTCTTCTTTGCTTGAATTGCTCCTTAATAGCTCCCTTGGCCTGCTTGGGGTTAGCAGAGTCCCCAGCAAGTACAAACTACTCTTCAAAGTGGGTGGCGTTATTAAAAGAACAATACTGTGGTCTCTTCTAGAGGCAGCAGTGGGGTTTTTAAGTTTGCTGTGCACTTTGAAGGAATGCACTKTGGTTCAGTTGCTGGCCAGATCAGGCCCCTGACACGCTCTAATGGGATCTGTCACCTTTCCTTTTGAGAAGTTAGGAAAGAGTGCCAAAGCCAGGACCCCCTCTGCTGCCATATCGACATCACTCAAGGGGCACTGAGGAACCCAAACCTCAGATTCAAAGCCCCATGTGGGTGAGGATCACTGGGAGCTAATAGGTCATGACAATCACTTTGGTGCCTTTAGCGTTTTAGGACTTCTCTTAGTCAGGAATTCATTTGAGTGTGTCAGTTGCCACTGACTAGCTGAATATTTTTCATGACTGCCAGTTTTGTCTCTTGGATTGAAATGATCTGTCCAGCTGTGACTGTTTTTTCCCAAGGAATGTTAGCACTCACTTTGAATAGTTTTAACATTGGCTAATTTTTCACTGAATAGCATCCCAACATGAAAGCATCTATTCATATCAGATGCCTTTCTAGCTGAAATGTGTGTCACTCTAGCTCTGTAGTAACTTCATTCTCATTAACACAGCAGCATTAGAAGGGAACTAGCAGAATTCAGTTCTACCATGTCAGCAATTTTATTTTTTGTAGCAAGGAAATGGCTGGCTGAAAAAGGACTAATATTTTTTATTTAAAGAGTCCATATGGATGTAAAAAGTATTGGTGCCATTTGGTATAAATTGTAATCAGTTCCAGACTCTGCTGCACTCAAACTTGGATCATGGAATTGTACGTGGTGGTTTCTGTATTTTTACGGCTCTCACCTAAACCGCAGCTCTTGTAACAAGTAAATGGCTACATCCATGGTGTCCAATCCCTCGTCTTAATGATGTTAAGAAAATGTTTGTTTAACTATGAATCAAAATTGTATKCCTGAGCCCTGCAGCTTTTCAGGTGAAATGACAGAACCAGCCTTGCTACATTGGGGCAAAGTAGGTGGGCTCTAGAGGCTGAGGTCAGATCGGCTGAATTTCACTTAATTCCTTCAATTGTGGTTCCTTTGTTAAAGCATTTCTGAAGGCCTGGAGCCAGGCAACGTGGAATACTAAGCACTGGGATGTAAGTGGAGTTTAGGCTGTTTGGTCTGCTTTTGGCTCCCTGTGTGTGTTTTAAGGCATATTAGAGGTAAGAAGAGGCAAAAGGGAAAGGCAGAAGCATGCACAAAGTATGTTGTTTGCTTATATAGCGTCTGTAATAGAAGAGTGCGGCTGTGATGAGGACATGGCTATTGAACCAGAAGAATGTTTTCAGGCTTCACTCAGGGCTTGGGTCAACAGCTGCCCTCTTGAATCAGGCAGGGAAGATGGAAGGTGGCTGGACACACCAAAACCTCTTTTGTGAATTGCTGGTAACAGAAATTGATAGGCCACGAGGCCACTTAGGCTTAGGTTTGCTGGTTGGTTTGTTTTCTGTGGAACCAGAGCCAGTGTATGCCATCTCTCTGAACCTACTGGTAGCTTTGAATCCTGTGACCAATTTCAACCATGTGTGTAAGGCAAACAGGAYGAAAAGGCCAGTACAATCTGAGGTCTGTGAAGTTTGATGAACAGCTAGAGACAAATGACCCAACTAACCCTCCCTGCTGAGAGCATGGACAACATTTGATTTGGCAGCAGTTGTGTCAACGCATGTGCATTCRTCACCCTGTTCTGGCACCCACAGCTGCAGATGGGTGCTGCCTGTGCTTGTTGAGAGTGGCAGAGATGCAAGGAGCTGGAGTTAGTCTGCCGAGGAGAGAGTTAGGGGGAAARGTTATAGGAATTCAGGCTTCGTTTTAGTTTTGTTGCTCATGGAACAGCTTGGGTTTGGGTTGGTTTTTTTGTCTGAAATAACACAAAGTAAGGGGGTTGGAGTGTATATTGTCTGAGAATGGCAAGGTCCCAGGCTATTCTAAACTTGTTGTTTTAAAAAGATGTAATAAATCAGCAAGGAGCCAATCTTGTGGCTCAGAATTACATGTTCAGTACAGTGTTTGTCCCCAAGTGAAGACTTCTAAGGGTACTGAATTTTGAGTGTTATTTCCTCGGCTGTCATACTGGTGTACTCCCAGGAAAAGCAGAGACATATACTGCCATTTTAACTCCCTAGCTGGGGAAGGATTGAAGGAGAACTGGGATGTCGAAAATCTGAGGCTGTGGTGCTGATTGCAGTGGCGGCTTTGGGGCCTATGCCGTCTTTCAGAGATGAACACAGCCAGTTTCTGAAGCAGGAGGCGGCCGTCTGGAGGTGGGAGTGRGGGGAGCACTGTCTTGCCTATGAATTTTCATGATAGCTGAAAGCAGACCAGAGCTCATCTTGAATCCAGTGAAAGGTTGTAACTGTGACTTTGGTTTTTATTAAGATCRTAGGATTAACCTTAAGCAGGACAACTAAGAGCTCTTTAGTTATGGAGTTCCCTAGTAAGACCAGACCTTCCTTCCTTCCTCCTTAACCACAGAAGGTAAGCAAAAATGAATTTTTTCTTTTTTTTTGTAATTATAGACCAGCTGTAGTGTTKGTAGTCTACCTCTTTTGACTGAGAAGAGCAACTGGCCCTCCATCCCTCTCCTGCTTAATTCTAGAAAAGTCAAGGGAGCTGGGCACTTTGAAAAGAGTCTCTTCCTTAAAGATCCCTCCCCCCACAGTTTTATGCAGAATTTTTTCTTGCATTTTAACATACCGTCAGATCTTAAACGTACAATATCTTCACTAGTCCTAGTGTCAAATTCCAGCAGATAGAGAGGAGGTGCCCTGGGAAGGACAGATGCTTCTGCACATTAACAGGCATATGGGCTTTAATGAGATCTACTGAGTGCGCAGTGCTGAAAAGAATACAACTGGTGATATTTTTGGTTCAGTGGCTGACCTAAATATTGATTAAGAACCAAAACAAGTACTTCTTTTTTTGGTGAAACAAGAAATAAAAATCTAATTTTCGGACAATTGGACCCAATTTGACCCACTTTTTAGTGTCTCATGTTATACTTTTCCCTTTAATGCAGGGCAGGTCTAAAAAACACAGCAAAAATGTTTCATTTGGAAAATATCAAAAGGACCTGTTTCGGATTTCAAAAGCAAACTCTTTCACTCTGGAGAAGGTCAAAGTGAAACATCTGTCAGTCTCTTAATCTCTTTCTCTCCTTTCACTGAAAAATAGAGATGATGGGAAGGTACAGTTCATCAAGAAAAGGAATTTCTCCTCCTTCTTTTCAGTATTTTCTGAAAACCAGGCCATCRTACTGAAGAGCCTTATTTGCAGATTTAGTGGGAAACATGCCTAAACCAGGAAAGAAGAAAAATTCCATGGGAATCAGCTTCCAAGTCAAACAGTTTCTGTAGGTCTGTGTTTGAAATCTTCCCTCTGRAAGCCTAACTTCAGGCATCAACTAATTCAGATTCTGGTCTTATTAAAACAGCATGAGAAGGAAAAACCAGCCAGACAACTCCATATAACTATTCTAATGTAAATTAATTCTAGTGCTGTAAACACCTGAGAGATTGATTCTTGTAACATAAGCACCAATAAAAGAAAAAAATGCCTACAATTAGTAAATAGCTTTTTTCTAAAAAAAAGGTGATTTTATTGAGTTTTAATATACAGCTTTAATATGTTAGGGTAATCATACAAGATCTCTCTTGTGTTCAATTTACACATTACAATACAGACGTGAGCTAAAATCTTTTGTTTTAATGTACAAAAGGAATCCAATGTTGTCCACTAGCAGCTTTGAACTTGGCAAGAAAGTTTCTAAAGACTTTAAGTGCAGTAACAACCATACAGAATACAAAATGAATATAAGGACTTTTCGCCAAGGTATATAAACATTTGAAAACAAATGGTGCCTGCTCCACAGGGCAGACAACTAGCAAATTAAAAAAGTCACTGACCAATGTTCCAGAGAAGGAGGAGCATTACCCTGTGTAACAGTTCTTATAAAATGGCCTAAGAATATCTGTATCATAGAATTTGTACTGATCAGAAAAAAGGTCTGAAAAGAAACAGTAGGCAAGGAACTGAACAATCAAAAATGACATAGTAATATAAAATATTTCCATCACTATGTAAATGACAAATTAATCAAGCAATAGTAAAAAAAAAAAAAAAACCAAAAAAAAACAAACCAAAAAACCAAAGCTCTTCTGTTTAAAATAACAGCACTGTTTTTGCTTATTTTCAAAGATACTTTTTTTCTTATGAACACACTATATACTTGGTTGGTTCTTTCATATAGAGTAATGTGTCCATTTGGTCTGTCACTTCAGTGAAGCTGATATACAATCAGCCCATCATGTCTCACCTTTGACACACTTTAATGCTTTTCCCTCCTTAGGTTCGCTACTCCGGTGCCTTCTCTTCTCAAGTTAAATACTGTTCTTCCTTTTCTTTATACAGTGCAGAGTATATGGGCTTAGGATATGGAGATTTTCCTCTACTCCAGTTCACTGTCTAGTTCTGAGTTCAGTGGTGTGCAGTAGTTTGGCTTGTCTGAAGGTACGTACCCTGGGAGACACAAACACTTGTACGAACCTTCTGTGTTAATGCATTTGGCATTCTTGCAGAGAGACATCCTGTTGTTCAGCTCGTTGCACTCATTCACATCTGCAAAAAGGAGACATCAAAAGACATGCACTTAAGTCTGGTGTGTAGGTAAAACTCATTTATTTCCAGCATTGTCAGGAGTAGAATATGCTGTATGAATCCATTGAGAACTATATTTTCAGTTCATATCAGGTAGAATTAGGCTGGGTCAAAAGCTGTAACAGATGAGTATTTTATTGGGAAGAGGTGCAAGTTATCATAGGAAATCAATAGTGTATTAAATGGCCACGTGTATTAAATAGATCACGAAGTCCAAATTCAGCCTAAGCTGCAAAACAATAATTTAATAACCACTTACAGATTTTTATGTGATGACTGAAAAGTGGCTTATAAGAAAGAAGCTCCAAGTTCTTAGTGTAATATCTGTATTTTAGAAAATGATATACTTTAGGAGCTGTTGGTGTTGTCAACTAAATAGTTGTGAACAGCAAACTACCTGCACTCAATATTGTGCAGCAATACACAGAAATACACAGAAATGGCCTGAAATACACAGAAACTACATCTTTTCTCGCTAAGGAGGCCAGCTTGCCATGAAGTCCTAAAGATTACAAGGCATGCAGGCAGCTTATCATGATACAGCTGGGAGACCTCAGCTGTGGGTTACGAAGTAGAATGCTAAGCAGGGTTAGTACAGACCTTAAATGGAAATACCTATGCACGCTCTCTACYAGGCTTCTACACTGAGGGGTGTTGTTTTGCTTCATCTTCTCACTGATACTTGCTGTTCCTCTGTTTTGTTGTTTTAACTGAAGACATAGTCATTAGATGTCCTGGTTAGTAGTCRTGCAGATTTACTAGTTTGAGAGTGAGAGGAATAGTCTGGTCTGTTGACTGTTGAAATCAGTGAGAATCAGGGGCCAAACCCCATCAAGGGGTTATGTGCATATTTAGGTGATTCAGCTACTCTAAAAATCTGCTCCTAAAATTACTYTTCTATTCTGGATCCAGTTCCATCCTCTTAGCTCACTAAAGCCTTTGAAAAACATTTGTTCTGTACATTAATGTTAAATTATTGATATAAGTCTAAGCTTCATTACACAAATGTGTGTCTGCTCATTTCTAGGCTCAACTGAACACAGCTGTAATGACCAAGATGATCTGAGGAACACCAGCATAGTTATTTCTGTAACAATATTTACTGGCCTTTGCAGTAGGTCAAACAAAGTCGGCATCTTTAATGTAATTCAAGTGGTCATCTGTAACCCCTTTGTTCTAGCCCCTTCTTAGGTCAACTGACTGAGCAAACTGACAGACTAACAGAAGTAGTAATATGCTATCCTCACCAACACAAGTCATTTTGGCCATGTCCAGGTGATAACCGTCAAAGCAGTCACAGGTGTAGCCTTCCTGGACTCTTACACATCGGCCATTTTCACATCCATTCAGAATACCACATTCCTCTGCTTGTAACTCCTCAAAGCTGTTCAGAAAACCTGTGTGGAGAAAGAATTGCAAACAAGTAAGTTACAGAGCTGTTGAATCAGTATACCCAAATGTATAGTGAGAGTCTGAAATTCTCTCAGAAGTTTACTGGAATGTGACTTGACTTTGCAGAAAATAGGTCAGCTTTAGCAGATCTGCACCATCTGGAGTTTTAAATGCACTAGAAAAGTGCTGTGATATGTTTCAAGATGAAAACTGAATAACTTTGTGAACCCTTAAGTTTTTAATTTGTGTTAAAAATCTGTGATTTTTTTTTGTAAAGGAAACTGCATAATTTGACAATATATTTTTTAAAGGATAAATCAGTGTTTTCTAAATAGCACCTTTTATTTGAATTGGTATGTGTATCAACCTTTACGGAWACAAAGGTAAGAAGTGGTAGTGCAGTTTGCGGTAGAAGTTCCTTAGAACAGTATTCTAGAAAAATAAGATGTGTTTAGGGGGGAAGAGATGCATTCTAATGGATCTAGAAGAAAACATATTAAAAAAAAAATCAATTGCCTTAAGGAAAGTAAGAAGAAATCAAAAACTGCTTTCCTGTTGTGGTTTTGGTTAACAACCCTTTGGCTGGTACTTCAGCAACTGGTGCCAGCACAAATACCCATAATCTACCAATTGCTCCTTGTCATAATTCTAGATTGTGAGTAGTGAAAGCTAGAAGGTTGTCTTTGCATTCACTGGTTTGTACAATGCCTTTTGTGCTCCCTGGCTTAGGGCTTTTTTGACAGTTACGCTTTTATGTATAAGGAAGGATTTATACTTAAAAAATTACTTGACATTTTTACACGGTCAGAGATTCTCTCTGGGACTAAATCGCTCCTGTTAGTCCTGCACAAGTTTTTTAACTAACTTTCTATTAATGAAGCAGTGATGTAACAGGACTGCAGATGGCAGCCCATCACATCAAAAAGACTTTGAGAAAAAAGTCGAGAGCATTTGGGAGTCGTAGGTTTACCAGCATAATGAATATATAGCATAGAAATGGAGGGGAAATTGGAGCTGGAGTGGAGTGGAGTAGGATACATCTCCCCATCTACCCCATAACTAATATAATTAATATAGTGACTCCACAAACAAACTATTGGTTTATCTACAATCTGTTTACTGATTTATATTGTTGCAACAGTTGTGATACATAGATTTGCAATGCTACCTAGCAATATGAATTTCTCCCTTTCCTTGTGCTTGTTCTCCTGTCTTTTTATATTTATTCCATCCTGTCTTGGTTCTTGAGGCACTCTTTTCTCTTGTCCTACTTTGCCTTTCCTACTCTGCCCTTTCTGTATCATCCTCCATTTAACTTCTGTACTGTCATTCCCACTCCCCCCCTGCTCTTTGACTACATACATTGTTTCTATCCTGGATTTTCTCTACCGTGGTGGGATTCTTGGTAAGGATCATGCTGGTCAGTCATACACTGAATAAATTCTGGAGACACTGAACGCATAATGTGACATAAGTACTTGCTGACATATGCCACATCTCAAGAACATACACAATACATAGGATGTATACAAGTGTCCATTAAGTGGGAAACATTACAGTCTTTTCCATGAACCTAGTAAATCACATCTCAGTGCAATAGTACTGAGGATATTGAGCAGACTGTCATGATGTATAGTTACAATGTAGTAAGAAACTGGACCAATTTTCATTATGTTCTCAAGTCCTCTAATAGAGCTTGCACAGGGCTCATGAGGGTCCTTTGAAGTGAAGATCTTTATAATTCAGAAAACAAACAATGCCAAGAAAGGGAAAGGTGCCCCCCCAAATACACAAATATTTTTTAAATMAAGAAAAGGCATAATTTATTTTACATCTAGAATATATGTACATATATAGATGCATGTACATAGACATATGTACACACGTATATAAATATTTTTTTCCTCTCTCTCATAAATACAGTATGTTGTAATTGTAACTAGCTAAAACCAAACTATTTATCACTCACAGCAAGTTCTACTTCACAGAATATTCTACTTCAAAACAGCTGGACGGGACCCGGGTTGTAATTCTAATATGCATATTTGGTTCTRTAGAAGTTGTTTACACACAGGTGACAAATATTACATTGAAGTACATGGCCCTGCCACGGGATGGGAGGTATTGTCGTATTCCTCATACAGACCGCAGCAGGATTGTGACCTTGAAGTCTTTGATGCCCTAAACATGTGGCAACTGTATCTGTCAGGGAATATGACTCTGATCAGGACAGAGTCATACAGCTGTGTGTTTTGGAGTTTCTTACGCATTTCCTTGCCACTGTATCCGATTCAGTGTTAGGATG
The DNA here is from genome assembly GCA_030449065.1 of Oceanodroma leucorhoa. Classification (NCBI taxonomy): domain Eukaryota; kingdom Metazoa; phylum Chordata; class Aves; order Procellariiformes; genus Oceanodroma; species Oceanodroma leucorhoa. The sequence continues at coordinate 9,173,924 of JASVER010000006.1, read as the reverse complement.
GGAGCAAGAGACGTGAGCTCTTAAGCCTCTGTCCCTAAGACAGTGAACTCARCTGTGGATTCAAAACTGTCCGCATTTTATCTTATTTGTTCACCACCGCTTATATCTTGCGAAGTGCTTCTTTCCCACTCAGTATTTTATCTATCACATTGGTTACCCAGTCATCTTTCTGGGTTTTTCATTGTGTTTGGTAGTTATCATCTGTGTGACATTTCAATTAGACATCAACRCTCAGTACTGTTTAATTAAAATCATCTGGATATAAAGAAATAAGACATTTTACAATTCTGTGTAGAGCTAGAAGGTCATTTAGATGCTAAATAGAAATGAACTTGTTAACCTGATTTGTATAGTTCTGTATAAATGTATAAAGTGCAATGTGCGCAAGAAAKGCATATCACCCTTCTAATAGTGTGTTGTAATCCTCCTGCCCTGTTTTGACCTATTACCRTTACTTTAAAAATAACTCCTTGTACAGGAGAAGCACTTCGGGAAAGAGCGAGTGGCAACTTGTAGGCCATGTGTATAAAGCACAGGAAGTTCCCAGTTCCTTCTGATACCTCCACTTTTCTTCTCTAAAACTGTCATGAAATATGCTGGACCTGTACAGGGTGGCTGATTTTGAGGAAGATGCTGAGATCTGTAAGCATTCTTCTCCCACAAGTCTTAACAGTGAGCTGTGCCAGACCTGTAAAGAACCCTGATATTCTGAAGTAAAACTGAGATGCTCTATACAATCCCTCACACCGTGCTGGGCAGGCCATTCCATCTAACCTGAAGACTATATGCATGCATGCTCTCTGATCATACTGCACTGCACATTTTCTCTGTTGAGCAAGAACAACTTGCATACTCTCCATTTCCCCCATATAAATTCTGCTGGAAAATCATGAAAAGCTGGCGTGAAGGGATTTTTTATTTTCTTTTAAACTAAATGCACTCTGAAGAAATCTGTCCCATGCTCCAAAGGAAAATTAATTTGTGAGAAGGAAAACTGGCAATCCTTTTGACCTTTAGCTGTAAATCTGTTGGTAAATACAAATTTAGTACACTTGGCACAAACTATTTCACTATATGAAAAATTAATATTGTACTCTGAGCCCAACTGGACTCTTACACAACACTGTCTCTTGAACCAGAACACCTGACTGAAAGCTAGTGTCATAGGAATAACTAAAACATAAATAGGCCACATTACTCAGAAGCRAACAGAAGAATGAAGCCAGATACAGGGAAATAATCCAAGTTACAACCCTCATTTCAAGTATTTTACATAACAGAGAAACTTGCTTACGGTCTTCAACAAAGTATGGATTAGTTTCTGGAGTGTAGTGCTCCTCAAAGTCAACCAAAGCATCTTGTCCATATGGCCGTCGAGATCCTGGAACAGGAATGTTGCACAGCTGGGCATAATCCTCTGAGGGGGGAAAGAAAATGGGATATAAAACTAATCACACTTGTAACACAGGCTGCATTACATTAGTCCCAGTGAGCTGTGGTTCATATTAGCTGGAAATAAACTTATCTTCCTAGAAACACCATAAATCTGCAATTTCCACAAAGCATTCTCTCTTCAAGAAGAATGTCATTAAAATGTTAATGAGCCAAACACAGACTATTAAGTCATAATAGGGATAACACCAGGGATAGATTTGAGTCAATAACTGTACAAAAAGTTACGGGTCAGGTTCTTCTAGCCTGCACGGGAAGCAGGAGCAGAGGGATACTGTGTATTCCGCTGCCAATGCACCCCTCTCCAGGGCTAGCTATGGTTACACTCCTCGTTCTGGTGGAACAAAGGCTACCCCAGGCCATTGCGGCTGCTAGCAGAAGCCACCCCAAAGGAAGCAAATGGAGCAGGTGGGGCCATATTGCTGGCACTGTCAGCCAACCTGCAGAAATCACAGAATGAAAAATCCTTCTAAAATAGCACACACTCATCTGCAAACTGTATCTTCAAACCACAGGCTTAAGTATGAGTGCTGTTCAAAGTCTCCTTGGCCGTGAACCTCAAAGGGCAAGGGGAAATACACAGGAGAAATAGTTATATTCTGATTTTCTGCCTCTCTCCAATAGCTAGACTACACAAGTTGAAGAAGAGCAGAGCAACTCTTCATTTTAGGTGTCAGAGTCCATGTCTGAAATGCTGATGCAGAGTCTGATTTTTTAATTTGATTTATTGTGTCACYTCTGTTTCCATTACCATTTACTAAAATATATACAAGACAATTTATTTCAAAATAGAAACGTTGCTAAAATACAGCAATCCAGGTGCTCCTGTACTGTTGCTACAGACTATTTAGCATCTGTTTCTGTGAAGATTGCCTGGTGTTCTGAGAATCAGGCAGAGTACGGATGGGAGAGAAAACCACCAAAAGAGAGAGAGGAAAAAAAGCCCTAAGCAGATACAAAATCCAAGAACTGCAGATGGTTACAGAGCCAGAAACCTCATGCTGTGTAGAACTGTCCCAGACAGCAAATAGCTGGACAAATCCAGACTGCCTCTAGACAGTGCAGAGCACAGCCCCACTTGCTGCCCAGCATTGTCATTTTATTTTCACAGGTATCTCCTCCACCTGGAACGGTTTTATTTTGTACTGAAAACAAAGTGTTCAAAAAGTCTGTTTGAATTCTGTGGTCAACAACTTGGCTCTCTGAGAGCATAAGACTGTACAGTACAGGCAAAGCTTGTCTGTGCACATTGCAGAACTATCATGGGTGCCAGATCGAGTCTGCAGAATGAACTCTCCAGAGAACTTACAAATCATTGTAAATCTCACCACCTTCTACTTCAAGTGCAAGGTGATTTCCACCAAAGTGCATTCTCCAGAATATATTTATATACAGTAATAATTATATTCAAACAACCCTCTCCTCTCCCAGATGAAAAAGTACACTGCCCAAGAGAGACATCCCATGGCACATAAAACAAAGCCAGCATGAGAAAATAAACGGCATATAGCAAATGTTACTTACATCCCTTAATGTACAGCTTCCCACTGAGATACTATGAAAATGAGCATAGTTTTAAGAGCTGTCAAAGGACCAGAAATGCCCTGTTCTTCCTTCCCCACATCTAACCCCAAATAACATCCACGTATGGGGACAGCCAGGTTATCATCTGAGATGGACTCCTTCATTGTTTTGTGTTGAGCTATTTTTTATGCCCAAGGGCTCTGATACATACACAGAGAAAAGCTGTGCAGAAGTGTAAAAGCACTTTCTCACAGATGCACACAAATGTTCTTGGCAGAGGAAATCTATGCTCTACTGCAAGATACTAATTCATCTGGCCTGCGTGGAAGAAACCTCCACACAAAAGCAGTCAGTGAACGGCAAGGGGACAAGGCAAGCAGGTCTGAGGGATCACTACTTCTTCCACATGCATGTGATCTGATGGAAAGGATTGGACAGAACCTGGACATAGGCTTCTCAGATTACTCGGTGCTAATTTTGCACTTAGTGATACTGGTAGTAGAAACAATGTTTTTCTTCTGAAGGAAGCAGTCAAAACATCTGAAAATCCATAGCGCTGGAGCTCTCATGTACATGAGAGTTGGGTATTTTGAAGATTGTGCAAGACTATTTTATAYTGCATGTTTGCCAATGCAAAGTTGTTTATTATCTAAAGAAGAATAAAGAAATGTTGACAATAGAAACTTGTTTCCTGCCACACTGGTCCTTTGCCAATCGAGTTCTGGATGTCTGCATTTTTTAGGTCTCATTATAAGTAAATTAGTGGCTACAAAATGATGAAGAGCTGTTTTAGGGCATACTGTAAACTTGGGATTTGTTACAAGGAGTTGTAACTATATATCAAGGTCTTCTACAAGGCTATACTTATAACTGTAATAATCTATTAACCTGTTGAAGTCTATTATGCTTAATTAACCGTCTGTTAATACACWCTAATCTTTTCATAATTTAAACATTATTTGTGTACAGAGTTTTAATATAAAAGCTAACAGAACATTAGTTTTAAGTCACTTTAGAATGTATACACTTATCCTCCTTATATATAATTTATATCATTGTTTTGATACATACTGTGATGATTTGGAATTACCTATAATACTCTCTTAATAGTGTGATTTGGAATTACCTATAATAATCTCTTAATAGTGTATGTTCTGTTTAGTTGTCCAAGTAGTGTAGACTCTACCTTTTGTCTTTTGTAATGTGTTGATTCAGTTACTAGGTGCTCAGGAGATAAACCCAAGGAGAGCAACAGCAACCCACCAAAGAAACCAACAGTAGGCATTCAGGACCRATAAAAATAGCAAGTTATCTATGCCACCTTACTGAGCTTGTCTTTTTTTTTTTTTTTCCAGGGAAGAAAAGGGTGGGCAGAGAGGAAAGTACAAGAACTGAAAGACATTTTGGGGGGCCACATTCTGGAAAGATCATGAGAACCAGCATTTTGAAATAAGGTAAACTAGAGACTTGGATGCCTGAGAAAAATGAACCCATCAGAGTCCCCCTCTGGAGGATAGAACAAGTTACGGCAAGACAGATKTGTATGTACAATTTCTGTTGTTTTAAGCTTCTACCATTGCTGTGCTATGTTCCTACAGTTCAAATTAAAAATAGTGTATTTTGGGTCACTGTGCTCTATGCTGGTCACAATTTTCCAGGGAAGGGAGCTAAATGAACAGAGTGCTGTAAGATTTGTGGGTAAAAGCATGACTGGTGCACAGAAAGTTGCAGCAAGTATACAAATGAGAGAACAGCATGATACTGCCCTAGGGAGATGACAGTAGGAGACTTAGATCAAGAAGGCGGTAAGGGGGCAGAGAGCAGGGGAGAATCTGTAACTACCCTGAATGACAAAAACATTTCAGTWGTCACAGAAATTAATGCTCACTTTCAAAATAATCTTTCATGTAAAGTAAAAAGGAATATGCATTTTCTGTAATGCATAGTCAACGATAAAACCTTTTTCTATATGGATTTATTTTCTCTGCTCACTCATCTCCTGGCTGTGATCAGGGACAATACAACGGTGGTTCAAAAAGAAAAAGACTTGTGTTTTTAATATAATTTAGTCTACATTGCTCCATGTGTTTCTAAGTTTTTTCTCATAACTTGCAAATGAAGCATTGAGACAGCTTGTTGTATAACTTAGGATAGCTATTATAAAAGGAAGCTGATATATGCTTCCAAAAATGTAAAGGACATTTTTTAAGTCAGATGTGTGCATATAAAACAAGCATGTTAGGGGATTACAACTAGACACACATGCGTACACAGATGTTAGCCGTAATTGGTGATGAAAGCTAGGCTGACAGAGACAATGCAAAATAAATTGGATGGACTGATTGGCTTTTAGGTGCTTGTTAGCACAAGTGCACCTGTGCAAATTGCATCTAATTTGCATATACAGTTGTTGTAACTGCACAAGCTTGTGTGGGCCTTATTTGTATTCTCAAGTCAGAAAAAATACTCCATATTTCATGTATTTAAAGCAAAATATTATATAAAAAGTTTTTCTGGACATAACCATGAAACAACTGCACCACAGCCAATCCTACCTCCTACCCATAAAGCAAGCTTTATTTCTGTTCCAGCTCCTCAGAATTGTCACCATCACACACACAAAAAAGGAGCCAAAGCTATCAACACCAAGGCAGTTCCTTCAAATTATTTAAGAATGCAACAGTTTCACCATGGAAGAAATCACTGGAGAGAAGGACAAAGCCAAGAAAGCATTTATTACATTTAATATCTGTCCCTTCCCAACCAGAGGTTCTGGACATCAGTCTGAATTGGTTAAACTTACGCTCTCTCAGGACATTGCATCATCTGTGAACTAAAGCTGGAGATATTTCCGCTCTACATTTAGATTGTGCTATTTGACAATTTAGATCATTTGACATCCTCCATGAACAGATGCTGAGGTCTGTGGTGGACGGCATTCACATATATTCTACAACTCTTCGTGCTAAAGAAAAAGGGAAAGGTACCAGTCTTAAAGGATTTTTTTTCATGAAAAGAAGGATATTCATATCCTCACATGGAGATACTCTTAATGAAATCACTGAAGAAAAGCTCACGGTGGATGTAAAACTCTTGTTAAAATTGAAGTAATTACCAACCTGATTATTTCAAAACCTATTGGTAGTCACCTTTTGTTCCTCAACTAAGGCTGCTCAAATTTCCTAAAACAATCTCCTCTCTCCTACTGGTCAATGTAGATTGTTAAAAGTTGTGGTAAGAGTCAAGTTGTTTCTGCCACAACCTTGCAAATGGCTTTCTAACTCCTTGCTGACTCCCATGTACACTTGGAATGTGACGTTCCATGAGGAGAACCGTTCCACAGCTATTCTGCATGTCTTTTCTAAACTTCAGAAAAAGCACTGAAAATCTTCATCAACAGAAGTGAAAGCAGCCAAAAATCTGCACAACTGAGCATAAGACTTTGAACATTCAAGGCCCAATCACTGTAATATTTTGAGCCCAAAACATAATGCATTTTTCCAGAGTCCTTACCAGAAAGGAAGGAGGCACCATGCCTCCTAATGGAAGACAAACATGTCTTGGAAAGACAAACAGTGGTCTCCAGAAATTAATCCAGTGCCTCCCTGCTGATCTTTACCATCTCAAAAGTTTAAGACAGATGGAAACTCATCCTTTACACACATCGGTTTTCCCTGTACTTCCAGATCCTCATGAGTGACATTAGCCAGAACTCGAAGGGAACACCATGTTCTCATAACATGAAAGCTCAGCCCAGAACTAACTCATAATGTTTACAAAGGATACACTGAGTTCCTTGCAACAAAAATGCAATCCAAACAATCTGTCCTGCCAGATGGGGTAGAATTCAACAACTACATGTAGGCATCTCCAAGGGTCTGCACCTGAATTAGTCATTCAGTGTCTCTTTTTAGTCCATGGAARGACATACCCCTTCTAGGACACCATYTCATCCTGAAGTAGATGTCTAGAACAGGTCAGAGGAATCTAACGCTCAGGGTGCCGATTTCTCTTTCCTGATGGAAGGGGAAACTGGTAGGACCAGCACAGGTGTGGGTTTCTCTGTAAAAACACCTGTGAAATTGGCCAAGAGAAATCCTACATGATACCCCAGATGATTCACGTTACCCACTACCTTCAGTGTTCCCCTAGTCTGGGCTTTGCAAATGCTAAGGTGGAGATAAAGAGAMACTTCAAGTACAACAGGAGTCTTCAGCAGTTCTTTATGCAACTCCTAGTCCCACAGAACATCTGTAACATCTACTGACTGGAGTTCTACCATTGTCTTTTCTGCAGATCTTCTAAACATAAAGTTGTTCCACAAAAACCCACAGACTACTAGAATTTAAAACTTACAGTAAAAGAGTACAAGGTATGTATAAGGTTAGACAAATAAGCAGGCTGATAAACTGAATGCTGGTGTCCTTTACAGTTGCCTAAGAATGTGTTCATGACATTATCTTAGTAGTCAGACTACAAACAAGTTCTTAGTTACAAATGTCGTAATATACCCCCACCCTCAATAAATAGTTATTGAAACATCTGTTAAAACTGCAGAGTCCCAGTCCTACCCTACCCCCTTTTTCCATATTAACACTTCTCCAGGCAGCCACCTACCGAAGGAGAAGGAAAATGCACCCTCCTTAAGACCAGCATATCTTTAGGTCAAGGGCGCCTAATTCCACYCTCCTAGCATCCTAAGGTGTTACTGAAGCAAAGGTGGTACTGCACTGCAAAAAAAACAAACTCCAAGACAGGTTTCCAAAGTTCATTTTACAAATACAAAAATAGGCAGTCTCTCTAAATTAAATACTGACCCCAGCACACCACCTCAGTCAACATTTTCTAGCTGTTACTTTGATCTCCTCCCTTCAAATTTCCTGTACCCTGTAACAATACACTTTGTCTAAAATCCACTCCAGTCCCATAAGGGTCTCGCAGGAGCTTCTGGAGGCTCAGCAGGTTTATAATTCAGGTGTTACAAGTTCAGGTTAACATGAGATGTGTGTGGCCTTATTTTAGATTCCAGATTTTTTCAGTCTTGGCCAGTTGCTCTGTTTTCTGGCATAGATGCTTTGACCCAGCTGCTAAACCCACAGGTGCCTGTCCTGCTGCCAGTTACTAGAGCATGGAGTCCGGATGAAGACAGCTGGGTCTTACAGCACTAACAGTAAATTGACCGAGGAAGCAGAACTTCTGAGGGCAGGTCATCTGACAGGTTTTTTTTGGGGTGGGTGCAATGAAGAAAGGATGTTTTGCTTTTGTTACCTAAAACAAAAGTATCCAATTTTCTAATTTTCCTCAATTGGTCAATTATTGCAGATTGCAAATGACAAACCTCAAATAACACAGACGTTTCTAAAGGATAATTACCAACAGTTCTTTGGGCAAGTACAGCCTAACGCCACGAGGCCAGGGAGAATACATTTCAGTAGTTAATGTTTTGGTATTGGATGCAAACTGTGAAAGCCTTTCTCTGTACTATGATGATATCATAAGATCATAATGTTAGAACCAATGTAATGGAAAACAATCTGTCTTTGCTTCCTTCGTTTTAAATGACAAGGCGGCCTGCCCCGCCTGCCCCACAAAATTGTTTATACAAGAAAGATGTACTCAGTCACATCACTACAGTTCCTGTTTGCACTATTTTGATCAGGATTTTGAACTAGTATTTTGAGTTCCTTCCTTGACGTTGTCATCAAAATACTTATCAGTCCTACTGTTGTTAAGATGTTGCTGTTCAGCTGCAATACTTCAACAGGTGCTATTTATTTTTGTCTCAGGCTCTGACGATTAGTGTCATTTTCAGTGGGGTTTGTTTAATTAAGCACCCATTAGTAGATTTTAGAAATCTTAGCAACTACATAAATTCTATTTTCATGCTGATGAAAGGCTGGATTTCTTTTTCATTTACATGGATCAATTCTTACAAAAGTTCTCTATCTTCCATCTGGTTTTATGCTGGATGCTACTTAAACAGGACATTTAAAACTTGTCATCAAAAATGGAAGTGCTTTCAAGAAAAGCTGGGACACCAAATTTAGAGGTTATTTTTATTAAAGCGTGAATTTGTTTTAGAAGGGACTTGCAAGTGTATCACTTACAGTGGTAGGCCTGTATTTCCTTCTAAGTGCAGCATCTAGATCCTCAAACACAATGGGAGTATAAACAAGGTAAAAGGAAACCCCAGGTCAGTGAATGATCTGTTCTATGATCCAACCCATTTCATAGTGAAAGTCTTCCAGTGATAACGCTTTTCACATCCGCAGGTCTTATTTAACATGTGTTACAAATCTTAAGAATGCCCCTAACTTGGGAAATAAGCAAACACCTTCAGTAGTAAATCTGGCCAACACAATACACAAGTGTTTAAAAATGGAGAAATTCCAGGTTCCCCAGCCAGGACTTGAACCTGTGACCTGCTGGCCTAGAGGTGTGAAAGCACTCCCTCGAGCCAATGATACCACTTTAAATACTACAAACTGAAGACATGTCAAATGAATCATTTAGTCAGTACAGTCAGCTTTGAATTTTTCTTGGTAAATGTTCCTGAAAACAGAGAAAGGCTTACAGGTTTCTGTGTGCAAGCGTGCACGTGTGTGCAAGGACACATGAGCATATACCACCCCCACGAGGAAATGTAAGCTTGTATATGTACATATAAATGTAAGCTGACATAATAAAGATTCGATATGCTTTTATTTTTTTAACCGTCTATGTTCCAATCTATAATGATGATTTAAAGTATTTAGGATCAAAGTATGCCTCGTAGTTTCAGTTAAAGCAGATACTTTTCAATGCATATTAAACTTCACATTAAAATTATCATGTCTGGAGGAAGAAAGATGTTACGATCCAACATAATGCTCTTCAGCTTTGACTGAGGTTCATCCAAGTGACATTTAGCATCATGTTATCCATCAGGAACCTTTATGTCATTATTTTTAATGAATTTCTCAAGTTTTTTCATAAAGCTAGTTGGGATCTGCACCCCACTGTTGTCAAAGGATTGCTGCTCCAGAATCCTGTGGTCCTAATGATCAAAATCCATCTAATTTCAAGCCTAAATATGTTCAGACAGGACTTGTTCCAATTTTTTCCTCACATCAGCACTGTTATTTAACTTAAAAGCTTGTGGGAATCCTCCATGATCATGCTGTAGCGGCAAGTCTTATCATTTGCAGCCTTTGTTCTGCATCTAGGCTTGGCTTTTTTTGTCTTCCCTTGTAAGACAGGTTCTCCATTCCCTGACCATCTTGGTAGTTCTTCTCTGTTCCTTTTCAGATTTATCCTGCTTCAAATGTAACTAGCTAGAAATCTTCAGGAGCTGAGGTATGAGGTATTATCAGGTAGGTATGAGGTATTATCTCATACCTACCTGAACTCTCTCTACCAGGAACAGATTTCCTTCCTTCTCTCAGGATTGCATGCTTGGTCACTGTCACAGATGGGTCACTGTCACCATGTGATGAACTTTGTACAAAGAAAAACTTTATTCTGCTCTATTTTTCCACCTGAGGAGCTCTAGGTCATAGCAACATTTCTTGCTATTAGCTATTGCCCTGTATTTTTTTTACTATTACATTTCATTCCATTGCAATTGTTATTTTAGCAGTATAGTAATTCAGTGCCTGGGAATGTCCTCCTATAAGATTTGTTCTGATAAAGACATTTCAGAGATTTCTGTATCTTATAAATCAAGCTGCTGTCATGCCCTGTTTTTCTTCTTCAGTCTCTTTCTGGGGTAAGCATCAGCCAGCACTTACTCCAGCCAACATCATCAAAATCAGGCGCTTTTTTCAGTTGCTGCACTTCCAAAGCAAACTCAGACAAGTAAAGATATATAAGAACAGGTTCAGGGACCTTGCAAGTAAATTATAAAAACATAAAACCCAAGCAGACACAAACAACCACATTAATGCTTCACTGAGCTTCTCTATGTAGTTTTAAATCCATGGTTCTTGCTACAAGTAAAACATGTACTGCTTTAGCCACAACGTTATGGTTAGAGTAACACAAGCCCAAGTGAAAATCCAGGTATGATCAGAATAAAATGCTTTACTAGTGTAGCATGGTATTCCTACATGGAAAACCGTATTACTGAAAGACACATTTGTAGTAAGAAAGCTACATCCAAACTAGGCCTTGGAATAGTTCATATAGGGGAAGAAGTTACTATGGTACCAGACTGTATATAACAGGGCTGACATATATCAGGCACAGCACGACATATACCTATGCTGCTTCCACTGGTCTCTTCTCCAGTCCCTAGTCCCCAGAATTAAGTCTGTGTGTCAATGACAACATTTCTGTCTATATCCATTCAGCTTTTTGTAGTCACCACAAGAAGCAGCTTCTACCTGAAATGTCTTGGAACAATATCTAATTTCTAAACACGTAAACAAAATACAGTCTTAAAAACATGACTGTCAGTCAGCTTTCTTTAACATTAAATTACATTCCCTGGAAATTCTTCAGTCCTTATTAGTACTCCATTTCCCCTATCTCTCTTAAATTGCTTGTCTATACATTTCATAATATCTGAGCATATAGCCATATAATAACAACTCATTCTTTGATAGGTTTAGTGATTCAAAACCACAACTTACCAGATCCTTATCAAGCAAACCCATCTAATTGCAGCCAGCCTGGCAGAATATCACACTGAAAAATGCATCTGAAAGTATAATACCAGCAACAAAAATCCAAACCAGTTATGTAGCCTGTTGAGTATCATGCATGTGTGTGCACATGAACTGCATCTGTATTTTCATAGATGGTTTTTGTCAGTCATGTTAAGGAACTCTGCTACCCTTAAAATGCCCTCCTGTTTCCACCGAGGTTCTAAATTGCCAATCACTGATAGTTCCACCTGAAGGAAATGGGTCCTGTAAGTGCCAAAAAATAAAAGCCGCTACATTTTCAAAATCTAGACTGTAATGATTTCCCCTTAATTAATGAGAAAAATTTCCATTAGTTCTTGAAGAGTTAGGTTTTTTGTTCTCTCTTATGTTAGTAGCCCTAGTATAAATACAAGAGATTAAAATGATTAAGTATTTCAGATTGCATTGCAAGAATTGACATGTACGTTTCCTTACCTGATTCCTTCATAGGACACAGTGCACACTGCATGCCCCAGGCTTCACCATACAGGCAACAGCACTCAGTGTATGTAGTCTGCTTTCCAACCAGAGGTCGACTACAGACAAAGTCATCACTTAGATGCTGCCAGCAAAGATCCTGGTAGACCTCAGTTTCTTCCGTTTGTTCTGATGGAGAAGGCAGTATTAGATCATCATCACAGCACTGTTATTTAAAAGAGATACTCGCATAATAAAGAATTTTCTAAACTTAGATTAGAAAAATAACCTAGCTTTACAGACTTTGCTGAATACAAATTTAAGCTTAGAAGTCATGACCATTTTGAAGTGCCTGAGGTGGCTCATCCCTTGAGTGTTCAGCTTTGCAAGTCTTAAGAGGTTCTGATTTGGCACTATTAGGCCAACTTAAAAGCACATCGGGTTGGACACCCAAGAAATAAAACTTCCTAAATCAGTAGTCACTGCYGAATGCTTAACACTGACTCAGCTCTGCTGTCATGGAAGTTAACAGAGCTTGACAAAAACCAGTGTTAGGACAGAGGTGAATATTTGGGTAACTCCATCCATGGAATGACTCTTTAAAAGTTGTTATTTTGCTTTTCTTACATTGCCGACAATGGCATCTGAAAGAACTTTTACAGCTAGGGCAGAACTGAACAGAAATTTCACATGGTCTCAATGGGAGACTGGACAAATACTTGGAAGAGAGTCCCATTAACTAAACAGACAAACTACATCAGGCTCAGGAAATCCCCTGAGCTGAAAATAGCTGGAGGCTGGGAGAGTGCTGGGGAGGGTGAGGAGCAGTATTGTTTATCTGCTCTTCTGGTCCCTAATCATCCACTTACAGCTATTGTTAGAGACAGAATACTGCTGTGAACTACTGTCACATTCTTCTGAACATTAACAAAAACATGTATTTTTGTCAAAGCTGGAATATTTCAGAGGCATACTAGTTCTGACAAAGATCTCAGTAGGAACAATTCCTAGTCCTAGCAATCCCTGATCACTGCTGATGGGAGGGAGAGGAACTGTAAACTTAATCTTCCACTTGGAATGTAAAAACCTCAGCACAATTGTTTTGTAAAGACATCTGCAAGGTTTTGATTTTGTTCCAACATAGAGTGAAAAATAAGTGTTGTCACAAACTAAGGTTCTGTTTTGTCTGTGCATATCTATTAACAGCACTTTTACGTGATGCACTGGCGCATGGGTGAGTATAGAATTGAAACCTAGCTCAAGATTAAAATGGTGAGTTCTGAAAGTGCAAATATGATGAGAATTTAGATACCTGTTCTACTAAGAACTTTACAAAACRCAGTGAAGAGCAGCAGCGGGTCTCTGCAACCAACCCCAAATCCTGCTGGCAGCAAAGGAACCAGCCCTCCCCCTCCTCCTCTGTGTTAGGGAGGACGTTGCCAGTAGTGATACGAGGCTTGAGTGCTTTGTGCTGGGTGAGAAGATCATTGTGGTATCAAGCCCCAATGTCGCATGATGGAGGACCCTTTGGGCCCTTGCATTCTCTTCACATCCTAGATGAACCCAAAGGACAGTCCTGCTCTTGGTTTGTTTAACTGAAGATAGAACAATAGTAGTGCTGTGGTTCTTTCACAGTTTCAGGCAAGAGGATGACCACATTACTCCTTAAAAGTATCAGTCGTATAATTTGGAGTGACTAAAGCAGGCATTCAGTCTGTATTCCCATTTCCTTTCACAGAAGCATCTTAGGAAAATTCATTGCAAGTTGCAGGGACCAGAGGTCTGGATTTGTGGCTAGACAGTGCCAACATTAATCAAACCCATTGTAACATTTCTTTCAAAGATGTGTGTGGCATAGACAAAGTTGTGCAGACTGCACAATGCTCTGGATTTCTGAGACGTTTCTAAGAATCTCGTAATATCTAACGTTTTTTCTGAAATCAGCGTCTACTGAAATTAAAAGAACATGCAAAAACCTTACTTTAACAGTGACGCTGCAGCCCACAGCTTGAAAACGTGAGCTCGATGTACTCTCAGTATTAATCAATTGAAAGCACAGATACATTTTCAGCTATTTCCTCCTATATCCTGTTATTCCTGTTTTTATTCCTTGCTTCGTTAGAAGCAGGCAGTCACTCTGAACTGAATCTCCAGAGTTAGCCCACAGCCAAACCCCAGCCTTAGCGAGACAGCAAGCAGGCTGTGCCTCATTACCTACGAGGCTGGACGAGGCAGACGCAGAGCTGGTGAATCAGGGGGCTGAAGACCCCCCAGCCCAAGCCTAATCTCATTAATACTTCCAGCAGTCTCCTGTCTGCATTGGCAAAGTGAAGCCCTCTGGAGTCCTACATCACGATGCCTTCTGGATCAACAGATGATGGTCCAAGCATTGCCTTCCAAAATCCTCCAAAAGAGCAGGCTCATCCAAGCATGACCCAGKCTAAGTTTACTGGGGTCTGTAGCCATGTCAGCACCACCTCGTAGAGGTGTACTCACTTCAGTAATACGTATAATGGATCATACCACTTGAATCTGCTGGTCTGATGCATCGCTTTTCTGTTGCGTCCAGAACCATTGGGTGTGTACAGAAACAGTTGTAAGATCCTTCTGTGTTAATGCACTGGCCATCAATACAGCTGTTTGGGTCCTGACATTCATCCGTGTCTTTAAAATGGAAGGAAATGAATCAAGGAGAGCCAGCACAAAGTAGTCGCATTGTGTTAATCCATGTTTATATTTTCCTACAGTAGGAGCAGATTTCCCTGCATGCCTTCTGTTAATTACCACAAATACCAATTGCTGGCAGCAAAATCCTGCCTGTGCCCATGGAGGACAGACAGATCAGCAGGATGCTGACCTCTAACCCTCAAGCACTAGGGAGCATCTGGATGAGGAGGCTTGCTGGTGGGGTTGGAGTGCCAGGCATACCCTGCATCCAGCACAGCTGCAGCCGCTTCCCACGTTCCTATCCCTTTAGGACAGTACCAGCAGGTGTTAGAGGTGGGCATACACTCTGAGATCTTCATGAGCTGGTCAGGAGAATCTAGCCACAGTAGTTCTATTCCTTAGTTTGTCTTGGAGAGGAAAAGCAGAAATTTAGCTCAAAGGGAAGAGCAGGCCATTTTATTTCAAATAAATTACATTAAATCCGCAAAAAACTCACCCTTTGTAAAGAACAACCATAGAATCCCAAGGTGAAAGGCTCTCTTATTGCGGTTGCAAAAATTACTTCCTTTCATTATGCTATTCTGCACATTATATATACATCATTTTCTGCTTACAAAGCAAAAGCCAGAGTCACAGTTATGAGTAATTTTCAGTTGAATACCAGAACCAAAGGAGTACAAGGCTGTACAGACTAAAAGGGTCTTATCAATGACCTGAACTGTAATTTCACATTGCGTATTAACTCCTTGTGGAAAATATGTGTTCTTGAAAAACAAAAACCAAAAACCAACTGTGTTAATTTGATTTATTATAGTAAAACCAGCACACTTACCAAATTAAAGGTGAGCTTCAACATACAGGCTTTCACTGCTCACCCCATGTACAAAGAACAGAAAGCTAAATTGTACCTTGGCAGAGTGAAGCAGCAGCGGGCATATAAGGAGGGAGCCACCTCTGATCACTTTGTGCTGCCTGCATAAAGGCTGGTACCAGCTCTAGACTATGCACTCAAAGAAGCACAAGGGGCTGTTTTGGAGATGCAAACTCCTGGGAGCAATTTGCTGAGAAAGGAAGCAAATAAAGCAAGCYCTGCTTTACATGCCATCGCTATGTTAGCCAGAATTGCTGCCCAGCCAAGCGGAAGGGAAGGGAAATGACCCAATGCCTCTTAAAAAGCTGCTACAGGAGTTCGGAGGCCCAGCATTACTCCCCTTGCTGGGAATAACACAGTTCTGATGGGAATCCTGCCGCATGAGTCTGCTTGTTTTGCCCATCTGCATACCATTATAGTGACAAGACCACTTTAAATAAACTTACCAAAGCACTGGAGCTTAACAGGGTCATAGTATGTGCCTTGTTTGCAGTAGCACTCGTAACCTGGCTGCGTATTCAAACAGAAGCCATTTTTACAGATTTCTTGTCCAAAAAGTTGGCATTCATCAGCATCTGGGGAGAAAACATTAGAGGCTGTGTTACCATAATTATTATGAGGCCACGCAGAGGAACAAGATGGAATAAAGCCTATACATTTCTCTATTCAAGCAAACTTCACTTTAAACAGCAGGCCCCGGAAGCACAGATACCCACAGGCAAAAAAAAAAAGAAAACTGGTGTGGAAGAGGCTACGATGTGCTTGTAGCCAGAATGGGAAAGGGAAAACTGCTGGACCATGACTTTCCGTTTCCCTTGTCACAGTAAGTCCTGTGGCACACAGAGACTGGAAGAACCTGCAGCTCCCTTTTCTTTCCTTTGGTATCACATCGCTTTTAGCTCCAAGCAAAACAGATGAAGAACATGGCCTGTATTTGCCAACATAATTTGCTTTACCTAAGGGATTCCCACCTAATTTAATCGCACCATCTAATTACAAAACTAACTAAGCAGTTATGCTTATGGATGGACTTCATGACTGCTCTCCTCTCTCCACACAGTTYGGTGACTCTGCTGTGTGTGGTAGGGAATCTACATATCTGCACTGTTTGTGACTTCATTTTTCAAAGCTATATGCACAACTTCTGTGGAGACTTCCTAGCACGTAGGAACAATTGTGTCTGTTGCTAAATATAACGCTGCAACCACYATAGACCTAGTGACAGCTGACAGAGAGAATCTACCACACTTTCAAATGAGGCTAAATGTTTTCAGGGAGGTTTCACAGAAAATATATGCCAGCTCATATATGGCTTTTCACAGTTGTACACATTTTTTCCCAGTCTTGTGTATTTCTGTATTTGTTACTGTTGGAATTTCATTTGATTCCTTTTTTCCAACCTACTTTTCATCTGCTAGACCTACCTAGAATAGCCTGTTAAAGCTAGGCTGGTATTAAAAATGGCAATAAAAAGCACAATGTAAAGTAGCTGATTCTCCTCTCAATGCCAATTGTCTTAATCCACTGTCTTCTATAGATTTATTCCCCATTTACTCTGGGGCAACACAGATTTTAGCCCAAAGCTGTCATTTCCAGCCATATAGCAGTTTTAAAGGTGAATTATACAAATGCTTACTTTTTCCAGAAGAACTGAAAGTGCTATAAAGCTATTTATTTTTACATCTACTCTTCCAGCCACTAAGTGGCTTCACACATTAAAATTTTAAGTTTGACTGTTTAGCAACAAGAACAATGCAAATATTAATAAGAAATGTCATGTACATGTCTGTTTTTTTTCTGTGGAACATGGATTTGTGTCTGGGGAAAAATGGGAAATTCTGGGAGTAGAGTCAAGGAAGGCTAGCTAAGTATATTAACTTCTGACACATAATTCCAATTAATAAAATAGGAGTTAYTCCTACAAGCAGAAGGTTGTGGACAACGCAACAGGAACATATGAGTTAACGTAACTGAGAAAGATCACATTACTAAAAGTACTTGTCCATTTATTGTTTGTCCTTTGTGCCATTCCTACGGTTATTATAAAATAAACTTATTGAAAACAGAAAAAGTCTTATTATGGCAAAGATTTGTGGAAGATATTTCCAGATGAACTATTTCCACACTTCAATATTTATGGCAGCTAGAGATACTATTGACCCTGAGGCAGCCCAACAAAAACAATGCAGATTTTCTCTRAGACACATTTGAACATACTGTATACACAGCATGTTCCAAATCTACATTGCAAAGATATACAGAAATCTTAGATCTGCAAAGATAAACAACACCCTTAAACAACCCCTGAATAAAAATACTCTCCGAGAGTATTAGGTCCTTTAAGATGAGCTCTGTGACAGTGTTCTGACTTGTCTAGATGTAAACTGTCAGTCTGTCCAACATTGGTCCCTGCTACCATCAGTCTCAGGTCTGGATTCATTCCATGGCACTTTGTTCTTTCCTCCAAGTTAGCAGACAAAGCGACACCTCCAGAGAATGGAGGTCTTACGTGAGTTACCCCATGTAAATGCCCACATTAGTTTGAATGAATCTGGGTATTAGTGCCTTATAATCTTTAGCATCTTTTCTATGTCCCATGCACTTTCCAGGTGCAAAGAAACACCTGCTGAAGATATTAGTAGGACAGAGAACTGAACTAAACCATGAACTGAACCACTCACTAACTCGATAGGAAAACTGACTTAGCAGTGTCCTAGTCAGTGAGGAAGGATGGTTTGAAAAAGTACATGTGACAATCCTTAGGGAAAAAAAAAAAAAAAAAAAAAAAATCTTTTAAGTCCCACCAATTTTTGTCATCTCTCAGAATTAGGTCTGGCAGACTAGTGATTTAGCTAGAAGCAACTCTGACAAATGCTTATCTACCAACCATGTGATACTGTGCCTCTATTAAGGTCTTTTAAATTAAAATAGTGATTTTTACTACATTTTTCTGTGATATGAACACACAGTACTTTCTACATTTAGTTCTTGATTTGTAAAACAGCAATTCCAATAGGAACAAATAGATAAAATGTGTGTACTTTTCTAAAGATCCTGTAGCTGCTATGAAACCCAAAGATAATACGTTGACTTCATTTTAGCTAACACAAATACAGTGTATTTATACCAAGKAAAATTAATTTCAAAATTATTAATATTGATGCCTACTTCTGAAACTTGAAAAGGAGTTTCGCTGATCTCACTCTTTCTTCTTAGTGATGCCAACATCCTCCCGCCCACACTCACAAACCCCTTCCGTCACTCACATTTCTCTACAATGTTTTGTTCAATACTTATTTCATGAAGTTCTGTAATAAAAACATCAGTGCTGAACTTCTCTTCATTTTTTATATTCATTCTCACTTGTAAGTAATGTTTAACGGAACTTTTTTTCTCTCCCAACTCATACATTTATTTACAAATTTAAGGTGGCTTTGTATTTCCTATGTAAATGAGTATTTGAGGTTTGTGGTCTCAACACCTACTCTTCTCACAGTATATGGCACTTAGTATAAATTAAACCAGAATATTACAGCGACTGTATAATTGACATTCTTAACAATCTGTCAGACAATGATTTTCAGTAATGTTTCATATCACAAGCTGGTTTTGCCACCTAAGAAAATTTGAATTAGTATGTTTACATTGCTGGCTTACATTTCTAGTCAGTCAACTACCAGAACTTCTGAAATAAACTTAATACAAGTCAGTACTGACCTTTGTAATTCTGAGCAAGAAGCCCGTAAGATGATTCTCCAGAGGGAATGAAACCTTTTCCTTCAGGACACAAACCAGTAAATTCAGCTAGGAGAGAGAGAAAACAAAAAATCATGTCGTTAAGAAAAAGTTACTCACATATGTACGTGTTACATATGCGTTTCAGGGTATTTTGAGAAATCTGAGGCAACGTTTTGCCTTATTCACCTCTATCAGGCAATCACGCACACCTTTAGCTAAATGGGGGCTGCTAATGCTACAGCCAGACTTTCCCCTGCTCTCAGTTTGCAGAGCTAGCTTTGAAAAACCTAGCTAGGGTACCCACAGCATCACAGAGCTCCATGCAAACTAATTTCTCTTGCTCCTTGGCAAGAAAACGTAGTCCTTACTGGGTTTCATGGTGCACTGCAGTTATAACAATACCAGTAGCCAAATTATCTTAATTAAAGCTAGCGTGGGCCTCTCTGAGCTATACTGCAAGCTGCAATCTAGACATACCCCAACTGAGATACAAACCCCTGTCCACATTCTTCAGTCTTTATACAGGAAAAACACTAATTGACTGCAGCAGGAGAACATGGTGTGGATTACAGAGGGAAGTTATTTAAAGTGTCTTGGAGACTATACAGAATCAAATAAACCTATCCAAGAGGAGAGGCTCTTTTTGTAACACATTTCATTTCAGTTTCACTGATTCTAAAGTATAGTTAAAACAGGAATTAAACATGGTGCGGTTGCCACACCTGAGGGACGGGATGCCATCCAGAGGGACGTGGACAAGCTCGAGAAGTGGGCCCGAGTGGACCTCATGAGGTTCAACAAAGCCAAGTGCAGGGTCCTGCACCTGGGTGGGGGCAACCCCTGGTATCAATACAGGCTGGGGGATGAAGGGATTGAGAGCAGCCCTGCTGAGAAGGACTTGGGGGTACTGGTGAATGAAAAGCTGGACATGAACCAGCAGTGTGCGCTCGCAGCCCAGGTGGCCAACCGTGTCCTGGGCTGCATCAAAAGCAGCGTGGCCAGCAGGTYGAGGGAGGTGATTCTGCCCCTCTACTCTGCTCTGGTGAGACCCCACCTGCAGTGCTGCGTCCAGCTCTGGGGTCCTCAGCGCAGGAAAGACATGGACCTGTTGGAGCGAGTCCAGAGGAGGGCCACGAAAATGATCAGGGGGATGGAACACCTCTCCTATGAAGAAAGGCTGAGACAGTTGGGGTTGTTCAGCCTGGAGAAGAGAAGGCTTCGGGGAGACCTTATTGCAGCCTTTCAGTACTTAAAGGGGGCTTATAAGAAAGATGGGGACAAACTTTTTAGCAGGGCCTGTTGTGACAGGACAAGGGGGAATGGTTTTAARCTAAAAGAGGGTAGATTTAGACTACATAAGGAAGAATTTTTTCACAATGAGGGTGATGAAACACTGGGACAGGTTTCCCAGAGAGGTGGTAGATGCCCCATCCCTGGAAACATTCAAGGTCAGGTTGGACGGGGCTCTGAGCAACCTGATCTAGTTGAAGATGTCCCTGCCCATGGCAGGGGGGTTGGACTAGATGACCTTTAAAGGTCCCTTCTAACCCAAACTATTCTATGATTCTATGATGATACCTTTGTGTGAAAAGTAATCTTTAGTGTTTAATCTCAAAAAGTTTACACATGTTCTCTCTTACGTGATTTTTTCCATCTGGATTCTGAATTTCAGCCATTACTGTTTATGTTTCAAGTACTGTTTTCAATATTTGTGGCAAATATCATATGGCTATGTTTTTCTAATCTAATATTTAGAGGTTAAACAATGGTCTGCAGACAGCATGATTAACTGAATTGTTGAGTAAGTAGCAAAATATAAATCTAATGTCATAATATGTATCAGTAATTTGTAGGGCTGTGGAAACAACATTACAAAGAATAGCTGCAGACTCAAGAACACTGTAATGCTTACCTTTTTTTTCCAGCTTGCGGGAAAAATCTAACATGTTACCATACGATCTGGAAAAAACTTCTGTGAGAATCCATCTTTGTCTAAAATCAGTTGGAGATAATGCTGTTCAGTAGCAGGCTGATTTTATCCCTAGGGTAACTGCAGTGAAGCCAATGGATTTACACCAGGTATGAATTATTCCTATCAACTTCCTCTGTGGAAGTCTCCCATGGATAAGTCATGACTAAATACTACAGAATAGGGGTTTTAATGGGCAAGCCTTTTCTGAAGGCAAAGCAGATTACTGTTAACATAAACACAATGCTTCGAAAGTTTGCAAAGGGACAGAAGGCCTCATCTTACCAGTTCCAAAGACAGGGCATGGGAAGATTTCACAGTTATCACCCCAGCCAGCACCCAAGGTACAGCAGCATTCTTGTTTGGTTACATTGGATGTAAGCACGTTGTCACAGAAATTAGCATCGTTCAGATTGTAGTAGCACTCCTTCTTTCCATCTTCATGTTGATCAGCCTCTATTGGTAATTCTAAAGGTGAAAAGAAAACAAACCACGTAAGAGGACATGTGAAATAGATCAGTTTTACAGGAGAATCAGGAGAGCCACAGCACCTCAATTTTACCACAGTGAAGAGCAGCATTGTCAGGCAGGRAAGAAAATGGTTAAGTACAAATTTAGGTTTAACTTTTTTGTTCTTAGGAAGAATGATGGAAGTTTATAACCTTCCTTTGACTTCTTCAGACCTGTTCTCCAACTTGGCCTCAAAAGGGTTCTTCACAATTGCACTTCTTTGATTTTTTAAGCAATGCATGAACTACCTGCTCTCATTGCATGAACTACCTGCTCTCATGCTTAACCATCTAACTACCGTGCCAAACTACTGACACAGTGCTTTTCATGTATGAATCCTGAAGCTCTTCGCAGAGGTGAGCAAACATTACAACCTAATTTTACAGATGAAGGAGCTAAGGCACAAACTGAAAAGACCTGATTTTTAAAAGAATGAATATTTCCAGTCCTTTTTAATTTGACTGGGAAAAAAGCATGTTCCACACTTGAAAACAAGGCCCTTTATGATTTTTGCAAAAGTAACTCCACAGTAAGCAGAGGAATATAATGCAGATGTCAAGTTAACTGACTCTGCACTTTACTTTAAAATACACTTTACTTTAAAATAGGCATCCAGCCAAGAAGTCAGATTTTCTGCTTTTAGCAGTTGAGTGGGTCCTCTCACAATATTTATAAGCACTGGAGGCAAAATAGTCTCTCCCAGAGATCCAATAAAAACCCCTATTAATAGTCAAAGACCTTTCTAAAGCAAGACATTCCTAAAGTACACCAAGAAGCAAGTTTGAAAAGAAATACCTAGTTAAAGCTTCTATGTTTGCAGAACTCTMTCTAACCTTGCTCTTCACAAAAATTCTCATCAAGAGCTCAGAGTGGGAGCTACCACATAAAAATTGTTATTCACACTTGATCAATATGAAAAACTTTTCATAGGCCATCCATGTTCTAAAATTACAAATGCTCACATTTATTAATCAAAACCAAAACTTTGTTCAGGAAATTAAGATAGATAAATCTTGAGACGACTAGTTGATTTCCTTTTTATCTTGGGAAACTCTTTATGCTTAGCACTTAACAAATGTTTAATTCACAAAAACCTACTAAAAATTATTGTATGTTGGCTGGTTTCCATTGTTTTCCAATGTTTTCCATTGTTTGAGATTTCATTCGTTTGTACTCAGGCTCTTGCACAGTATGCCAAGCATGAGACATTTCTCAAGTAACGCATGTATCCAGGCGGGAATCAAAACCTTATTTTATACCTGAGTGACAGTGCATTTCAAAATGCCAGAAGATCAGTAAGACCCAAAGAGTTGTGGCATATAAACTACCTTTGTTTGCCTTGCAGCTCTTTTCAAGAAAAATCTTAAGGCTGGCCCACTTACAAGTACTGGTATACCTGGGAGAGCCAAGTTCACATGACCACCTCATCTGTCCGCCTCCGGTTGTCTCTTGCAGGCCAAGCTCAGCCTCTTTATGCCAGTTACAGGATGGATTTTCTTCTAATCCCATCCACTTAAAAGATAATGGCTGTGAGGTGGGAGCTTGAAGATAGTGACTGTCCAACAAACGCTGAAGGAATTAAATGAACTCCAGCTCTTGTTATCCCTGCCCACCCACATTCCCCCAAGCAGATGGGGCAAGGTAGTTTTACTCAACATGCAAATATCAGACTTGTTTTGAGAAAAGCAGGTTTAAAAATGCCGGTATGGATTGCTCGTTATTGCACKTCAATAGTATGAATGTGTGTAATAGTTCTTTTGGCTTCTAATTCCAAACAGACAATTGGATTTATCTCTATTTTCCTCAGAAAAGTGACTGTTTCTGTTTTGGGAGGTTGAGGGGCTGGCAGACACCTCCATTCAAATCTAGTACAACGTTGCCACCTACAAGGCAAACTTTCCTTTGCTGTTTCGCCAATATAACTAAGTTGTACATTAAAGGAAACACCCAGCTGAGTGCTTATTTCATCTTTGTTAGTTTAGCCTGTGGTCTCCCCTCATCAGATAATTACAATTTTCCATAATGTGCTGAATTTCATAAAGTGCGGTGGTTTTGTGGTATCAGCTGCTATCCAATAGGAACTACGTTAAGACTATCGTGTCACAGAAACTCAACTGAACTAAATCAGTTATTCCAAGGTGAGAGCGCAGTACTTTAGCCACAAATATATGTTTTCCTTGGCCATTTGCCATCTGTCTAACTGAATCAAAGCCAAATCTTCAACAGGAGAAAAAACATGGCAGTTTTCATGCTGTTTACCAGAGCAAGAACACCAGAAGCTGCCCCGGGAGGAAGGGGAGACAATCTCATCATGTCATTGTTTATTCCCATTTTACATATGATGTGTTGGTTTCTCCTCCCATTATCTATTCAGCAGCTTAAAAGTCTGTTGTTTACACAGCTGTGACTGAGGGTTAGTCAAGCAGGCGTCATGAATGTTTGGAAACCAAATGAGACACAWATYTTTTTTTTTTTTTTTTTTTTTAAACCAAGACCAGTCTGTGTCTACAAGCTTATAATCTCTCTCTCATGTATTATTAACCATTTAGTAAATGGGTTGTTTTTGAAAGTGGTTTCACTAGGTATGTTAACAAAATATGATAGGAAATGGATACTTATTTCTTTGTATTGTTATTTCAGGTTTTTTGTTGTTAGAAAATGTAAAATATCTCTCTACCTAAGGCACACTGGTAAAGGAACATAATTTTATCAGGCCATTGATATGACTGTTCTATTAACAGCTTATAGAGAGATTCTGTATAGCTGCTGCTAGATCGAACTCTGAAGTATTCATTAGAAATAGATTTATATACCTTAGMGTAACCTTGATCCAACAATATGCTTCAGCATGTGTTTGATGCAAAAATGTGCATTAGTAATATAGGATTCAGTGGATAATCAGGATACTGGCATATGCTTAGAACTTCAGCATACACTTAAAYATTTGCCTAATTAGTGGCCTGTTAACAACTGTGATCTGAAAAAAACAAAACATGTAGAACTGATGGGATCTTAAAAACTGCAGCTGTGTACTGATACATCTTATTCACAGGTGGAAAAAATAAGGTGTTGCTAAAGTGAAAAATCATCATTACAAGTGCGTGACTTCTAAAACCTCAGCAAAGATGCCAGTGACTCTGAGCAAACCGTTTGAGTAACACACACTTTCAGAACCTGATTTTCAAAAAGACAGTAAAAATAGACTGGCATGTGCCTATCGTCAGGGTGTACTTGTTTAGATTTCTCAATTGGCTCCACATGTGGCAAGCTACACCACCTAATGTGTGTGTGTGCAGTGTATATGCATATATGTGCATATGTACAATTCAGGGATTAGTGCAAGTGATGCGCATTTAAAAATGATATCTAACACTATGTTCATAGATGACTGAAATCCAGATCGTTATTTACCTTAGAAAACCATGCACATATTGCCATAAAAAATAATACAAATATGAAGAGTTTCCTTTGAAGTCTTACCATTTAGAAAGCCCTTAAAGTTTAGGAAATGTAGAATTTGTACTCAGGCACCAAATTTCTAGCCTTGAGGAAGCTTTTGGATCAGATTTATAAAATGTTACTTGGCAGCCTCAATTTTTTTGTGCTGGTGGTTGGTTAGATGCAGGGAGAATTGATTTTAATACAAATCAGTCTAGGAAGGACTCATGTTTGGACACCAAAACTGTGATTTTTACTTATAAATCCTAGTAAATACTGTTAAATATCTTGCCATAAATAACTGGTCACTTTTCATGTAACCAGGAGAAAGCAATGTCTAAATTAGCTGTAGGTACCTAAGTGGGCCCTGGTACCTTAGTGGAGTTCTCTCACTGAAYGCTTTCTATTGGCAGAGCTGTAACCCAAACTTGTGATCTTACTGACCTTTGTATACGTAAGCCAGATTCCTGCTGATATGCTTATGTTTACACACATGCTTTTGTTTGCAATTCTCATCTTAAATCATACCTATTATAATCGTCAAATATATACTATCCTTTATAGCTCCTGGATTCAATGCAATGAGATACATTAGTAATATATTAGTATATATTAGTAATTTAGATGCATACTAGAACATGCATTTTTTCTTATGTAGAAACAATTAAAATCATGTTAATACAGATTATTACTCAAACTGCATTCAGCTTGGTACTTGCTAGACTTTCATCATAAATGGCTTTATATAGCTTGTTAAAAGAATAAATGAGAAGACTTTAATCCAAACCAGGCATTTTTTTCTCTCTTAGGTACAAAGATGTAACAGCAAAGTTTCATCTAATACAAAAAAAGAGTTCTGTCCTCCTTTATCTTTTCTGAAGCATTTGCTACATTTTGTGAATGGCAGGGCAGAGAGGAGGGGAATAAGACAATCAAACCTTGCACAATTACTTTTTTTTGGTTTGTTACTGGAACGTGACAATATGGGCTAGAATTCCTGATACATACACTGAGAGAATTGTTTCAGGACACAGCTAACAATAGATGAATTTCCACCAAGTGAAATGTAAATAGAAGAAGTCTCGAGAGCCCTAATGGCAAGTAAAGCGTGAACACACCCCATTCCACAAAGCTAACAGCCTTTAACCACATGCAAAAAAAGTTCCTAAATTAAAGTAGCATTTGAACAATCTTCACCTATTTCCACTTGATAAGAGGTGGACGAACATTTCTTTATGCACAAAAATACAAAATGAGAAATAAGCAAAAACTGAGTAAACCACACTGAACTATAGATATCTGCAACAGGATCATGCAGATTGAATTCTTCCTTTCTGAAAATAGGCATGTCAGCTAATGCTGACAGATGATGTCCACATGCACCGTAGGAGCTCTCAAAGCTCTCACCACGCCTGACTTGAGTATGTGGCTTATCAAAGCCAGAGGACGTATGCCTGTTCCATCGCTCTTCGCAGGGAGATAGCATGCTATTCCTACGTGATCATGCTGCAGCTGGTCTCAGGGGAGGCTGAAGTACTCATCATTGTGCAAACCAACATAACTGTTATTTGCTCATCCTGCAGTGAGCTCATGGGGCTTATGCCACTTCCAAATGGGGAGGAAAAGACTGGTTTTGTTCCCTCTTCAGTTGACAACTGCACAAGGGCCACCCATTGGTTCCCAGAACAAAATAGGAACAAGCAAAGTGAGCAGACGTAGAAGAATGCAGCAAGTATTGTCAGCTCCTGAAATGTCAAATCCAGAGGTACATGGGCCAGTGTCACAACTTGACTGGTCAGTCTCTGAGATCTTGAGAAACAGAAGCCAACTGATACGAGGGGAAAAAACTCAGCAAGGCTGCAGGATGTACAGGAAACCAAGGATCCTTTTTAAGAAGAACTAACAACAGTACTTTCCTCCTTTCACTTTGGAAGAAAAGAAAGAGAATAAATAGTAAGATCTCTGTTCCTACTACTGCCACTTTTCCTTATTCTAGTTCAAGAGCATATAGTGTGAAGTACATCTCACTGGGTCCTAATTTGCATGTCTTCTGGTCTCCTGTGTGAGGAGATCCTCCTTGATGACCTTATCAGAGAAGAGACAAAGGTGAAGCACATGTTTTGTTAGGGCCCGATAAAGGCTGGAGGGGAAGGAAGAATGGCTTCTTTCCAAACTGATCACAGTAAAGTTATGTTCACCGGTGACAACAAAATGGAGTTAGTACTGACACTAACGTATTCATCTGTTGACAGTACAATCAGCCACACTGGGTTTTTCATCCCCTCCCTCCCCACAGTAACGTTTGGCTATGTCCTTGAATGCTCCTTGGACTTGACTTCTTTTTACACGGACTCAGGTCCTCTGCTAATTTCTTTAGCTTGGTTTTGTTTCAACAGGTAGCTGAATTCTCCTAAGTACTATGTCCTCACAGTACCAAAACAAAGATGGCATGCATATTTCCTGCAAATCCTGATAATATAATTTAAACACTCTTCTTCCATAAATTCATGGAAGAATTTTAAATGCTGCTACTTCAGTTATCATCAGCAGGTATTTAAGCTAATCTGCTTCATGGTGGAAAGGTACTGCAGTATTTTTCCTTGCAAACAGGAATGAAGGCAGTATCACTGGGCACTGCTGCCTCACCCGTCTTACTTTTTTTCATTCGTCCTCCATAAAACAAGCTCCTGTAAGCCTGAATCTTTCTCACAAGATTTTGCAAAGGTTTCAGTTTGTCAACCAGCTGTTAATGATATTTCCCAAGCAACTTCTTGAGCGCTGCCGAGCGCTAGGTTTAGTGGTCTAAATACTTGTTGCAATTAGGTCACAGATATTTCAACCTTATTTACAAGTCTGAAAGAGCATTGAGTAATAGGAGAAAATAGCCACAGCCTTGTAGTAGCGTCTTGTTGTGGTTTAACCCAGCGAGCAGCCAAACACCACATAGCCATTCGCTCACTCCCTCCACCACCAGTGTGATGGGGGAGAGAATCGAAAAAAAAAAAAAGTAAAATTTGTGGATTGAGATAAAGACAGTTTAATAGAACAGAAAAGGAAGGGAAAAAAAAATAATAACAATAACAACAACAACAACAATAATAATAATAATAATGGTGGAATACTCAAAATGAGTGATGCACAATGCAGTTGCTCACCACCCGCCAACCAATAGCTGAAACAGCAATCACTACTTCCTAGACCACGCCTCCTATTTATATACTGAGCATGATGTCATATGGTATGGAATACCCCATTGGCCAGTTGGGCTAGCTGTCCTGGCTATGTTCCCTCCCAGCTTCTTGTGCACCTGACAGAGCATGGGAAGCTGAAAAGTCCTTGACGAGTGTAAACACTACTTAGCAACAACTGAAACATCGTGTGTTACCAACATTCTTCTCTTACTAAATCCAAAACACAGCACTAGGAAGAAATTTAACTCTATCCCAGCTGAAACCAGGACATGTCTGTATCCTGGCACTACAGCCAGTTATTCTAAAGCTTTCTGGAAGCTAGATCATCCTGCAATGTAAGAACAAAATAAGAAAAATACCAAGATTTGCATTCTGGAGGGGGAAAAAAAGCTGTGCAAGTAAATCCCTTCATTTCTTGTACTCTGTTGCTCCTTATTGTGGGCTTGTTCCTTTCTCCAAACTGAATCAGTGTAGAAATGTGGAGGCAACTTGAAGAGTTCTAAACTCATTTTTAATGAGCGTATTTCCAGTAGTATTTGCAACACCCAAAACACCAGATAACAAAAGCTCACAAATCCAGTACAATGGACTACTAGGAAAAACAGGACAAAAGATGGAGTAAAACAGGCAAGGGCACTCAAAAAGGCATTCAGAGACACTGACAACAATTCAGTGTTTTGGTTTTTTGCTTTCCTAACTACCTTTTCTGAGGACTTATGTTAGTACAGGATAATGCTAAGAGGATGCCGCTATATACAAACTTTGTTTTTAATCATATGCTCCCTTAAACATTGTCCAAGCACACTAGTGGATGTTTGTAAAAAATTGAACAAAAAATAAAATCACTCAGGCCATAGACTTGATTCCATGTCACATTTCATTGTTACAGTACAGCAAACGAGATTGTTTACTTTAAACTGCTATAACTGTTCATTATTACTGCCAAGTCATGTGCAGTGGAAATCATGCCAAGCATGCAAAAATCCACTGGTGTTTTACCTGGTGAGGTACGGAAGCGACACTGTCCRGTCATCGGATCATACTCCTGGTTTTCATCAGAGCACAGGCACAGGAAAGAACCATCGACATTTTCACACAGGGCTTCGCCACATACTCCACTCAGCATTTCACATTCATTCACATCTGGGGAAAAAAATCCAAAACATAAATCAATTCAGACCCATTACTGACAGTTTGTTCTTTCATCTGCCGTATCTGTGCCAATACTGTCTGCCAGATTACAGATGTGATCTCCAGGGAAGGATTAAAAACTCACTAATACCTAAGTAGATTCATAAACAAGTAGTCAGTCCTTTGAAATAAAGGCCCCTGAAAGCCACAGTACAGTTTATAGACTATTGGTGCTGTCTAGGTGCTGCTTCTAGACCAGAACACTGGCTTTCTTTTTTTTCCAGTTTTTTTTTGGGTTTCTTTCTCATTTTTAAATACTTGCCTTTCTTCTTCTTGGGATTTAAGATTCAGACTAGTTTCATTTGTTTTCTTAACTTTCTTTATTATCAAACTTCCACTGAATTCAAGGAGCAAAATGAGTAGGTTTCGGTGCGATTCAGACTGCACTATGAAAAGAGAATTCCCTTTTCTCCTCAAAATCCCATTTTCCTCGTGAACATCCACTGAACAGTGAATTCCCCAGCCCCACCACCACCACATGCCTCTCGTATGCACRGCCTCACAGGCTGCTCTGGAACCCACAAGGGTTATGCCCAGGTCACCCAGGGAGCCCCTGCAGAACGCTGCAAATCTCTCCCCAAAAAACCCCACATATTTTTAACTTGGATTCCATATACCTGCTAACTAGTCTACCCTGAAATGCTTTTTTGATTGATGGGAGAGCTGTCTGMTGTTTAACAAGAGTTACCAAATACTGTCGGGATGACTTAAGTTAGTACTGTCTTTTCAGTTGCTAAAGCTTACGTTTGAAAATCTACTTTGTCTACTAATGACAGAATCTGAAAATTATCATTTGTGTATCACAATTCAGAAATTTCTATAATTGAGTGTGGTCTAAGGTATAACTTGTGAGGCAATGTTTTATCCTTTTTACCTCTTATACAGCAAGAATGAAAATCTAGTCATAGGAATGAAGGTTGATTTTTGTGTATTTTTATATAAATACACATTTTAACTTATGGTTTGCTCAGCACTTTTAAAACGTACTTARATTTTTCTTTATCTTTTTGCTGGATTCCTGTCATAAGGAATAAGTCTTCTTTGGGGAACGTTGCCTGGCCAGGAACTAAAGAGACTTATCTTTTCCTAAAATTGTTTTGGTAGATAATTGGCATCACCGTTTATAAGAGTATTTTATATTATATAGTGTATACAAGAAAAAAACCCTAAGACATTATTTTATGGTACAGAATCACTTCACTGGCAACTCAAAATTAAATTTAGTTTCACACCAGCTTTTGCTTTCCTTTTTTTTTTTTTCTTCTTTTGCTTCATTTGTTTTCATCTGTGAAAAGTCACTGTATGCAAAAATATACATTGGTATGCTGCAAACTAAATGCCAAATGGTATAAAGAATTTTGTAATAAAACTATTTAATATATTAGAAAACACATACAAACACTTCTGTAAAACTTCTAACTCCTCCTCTCTGTTCGGTATTCCGTTTAGGTTTCTGTTCCTGGTAAATGTGTTTCATCCTGAGTCTGGCTTGAAGAAATTGCTTAATGAATACCTTTCCTTGATCTGGTATTAATTTTATATTAGAAACTTGTGCTGCCTCAGATGGATCTCAGGTCCAACCATCACTATTAACAACAGATCTGGAAACCTATTACTCACAAGAGAAATGTGCAGTATTTACACATCTACAAAAATCTCACATCTTTTCATGGTGATAGGTGTCTTTTCTGGAGCTCGAAGCCAATGTTAAAATCTGTTCAAATATGATGTGCCTAGGGAGGTGTGCCATCTAATTCAGACTGGCTGTACCACATGCCAGACGTTATTTCCTGTAGGGGGTAGTACACAGTTCTGGTTATTCAGCTAAGAGACTAAACAGATGTTGCATTTAAATAGGCTAAAGTATTAAATTCAATGTATTATGATTTATATTTGTGAATGGTCCTGACGTGCAGAAATAGTGGGTTTTCTTGTGTGGTTTTTTTTTTTTAAAGAGAGAAAATGAGTGGCTCAGCTTATTTGCTGTTGGTTTCCATTCAATCCTAATAACAGATTCTCATTAAATGGATACACAGTTAAGTTTCCATCTGGCACAAAGTTCAGGAAGCAAAGCACAGCTCAACCTTATTTTACTAGTAAGTGGCACAATTTTAACAAAAAATGACGGAAAACAAAAATGTTCTTGTGAAGAAATGCGTTTTGCTCATATGCCGCATTTTGCTCACTAGAACCTTGCAGGAATGCCTGCTTGCACCTAAGAACTCACCCRTACACCCCTGCCCATCCTGTGAGTCCTGATACCCTTGGTAACAGAGGCAGCGGTAGGAGCCATCCGTATTTTCACAGAACCCGTGACTGCCACATATTGTGCCGTTCGCACATTCATCAACATCTGCAAGGAAGAATTTTAACATCAGACAGGCCGGTGACAATCAAAGGCAGACATTCATGAAGACTGCAGAAAAACAACAGATGGGCCATTTTTGCAAATAGATGCAGCGATGTCCCTCTATACATGGGAAGGAAAACACAAAAGACAAGGCACAAAAATTTAATGTAAGCACACGTCCAATTCAAGAAATTGTTTCAGTGTTAACTTCACAGGAACTATCTTGTGTCAGACAATGGTTTTGGTCAACTGTCTCCCATATGTTTTACCAAACCTGCCAATCGTGGCATGATGCTACATACCACAGAGTAAGACATAGTTTAAATATGACCGTCTCTCTGACCGCCTTCAGATTCTGCCAGTGTAGCATTTCATATACATGTGTGAAACTGAACCCACTGTGCCTGCCAGAAGAGTTCCAGGGTACGGTTGCATCCATTGGGCAGAAGTACGGCACAGATCTCATTCTGGCTCTCAGCACAGAAGAGAATTTCACGGTGTATGTGTAAGTGGTAAATATCTGTGGACTGAGCCTTCTGGCTTTAATCCTGTAAGTTTACACATATGAATAATCTTACTCAGGTAGGTGAAATAATGACAATGCCTGCATGCTTTCTGTACTGGCCCCTTCATTTGTAGTTCCCATTTGTGGTTTGCTGGCCTTACAAGAGTCACTTGCATGAGTAAGTCTCTTCTTTGACTCAGCTGCCCATCAGCCTATAATGAAGCAGAGTCACTTGTGGCAGAATGTGGTTTATTTTTTAAGTGTATTACAAGTGCTAGGAATGTATTATTTTTATCTGCACTCAAAGTAAGACCCAACCCCAAGGCCCTGACCATCTGTGGTCATTAAAGATGTCATGGTGTGTTTTTCAGGAGGGAGAACATTAACTGAAACTGGGAACCTGCCAGGATACTAGGATTAGTACCTTCTGCCTTCTAAATTCCTCTGCAGTTTGAAGCAGAGAAATTATTGCTATACTTCTTTCCTAGAAACCATTATGACTGTTAAGTAAGGTTGCTGTCCGCTTGGAATTACCTTCTGTACTGTGCCTCAAGGAAAATTAAATTTTAAATGGTGATTAAAGTGATTCGCTTTTGATTTATCTAGGTACTAGCTGCTATCATTAATTCTGCACATTAGAGTAGGCCTTCATGTGATGGAGCCTACCATCATTCTACCTCCAGTGAAGGCCTTAGGGCACTCACTGAACTAAGGGGCTGGTGGGACTGAATCCTGCATTGCCACAGAGAGAGGGCTGCTTTGAACAGGTGAGCAGCACTGCTGCTTGGTGTCTTTCTGAAAGGAGAGAGTAGGGCTCAAACACAGTCCTGTCTACTCCTCCAGCTGTTCACAGCTGTGTCAAAGGCCTAGAAAGGTCAGCAAAGATGCACCTTGTTCTTCTTGTGACATTGCTCACTGAGTAAGGACATTTTTACTTTTAAATTGTGTCATACACTCAGCTGAATGGGAATTCTTGGTCTTTGAACCACGTGGTCACAGCTCCCCAGGCTACCCAAACTTGAGCAGCACATCATTACCATTCACACATTCCCTAACAGGGTACCTGTTGTGTGGCCCTCTCGTTCCCCAGGTGCCCAAATTCATCCACACATGCTTCTGTCTGCCTCAGGGAGAGGCTTTTTTGGGGTCTTGAAAACCAGCTTTTCCTACTTGCTGTGGTTGGGGTTTGAACAGGTTTAGAACTGCATATAGATTTTTAAAGCCAGAAGAGACTATCCACATCATGTAGCCTGACCTCTTAAATAGGTTAAAAAACTCTCTGGCAAATTTTGTGAGTAAATTGTGGAATTCTAACATCTTTTTCAGAAAGGCATCCAATTTCACTTTAGGATGTTTAAGTGATGGAAAACGTAATTCTTTTCCTACTAAACTGATCCACTGGTTAACAACCTTCAGCTAAAACACAAAATTAATGCAAAAACTGTATGTACTACCTACACTGAAATCTAGGAGACATGAGTATAATTGATAATTGTAAAAAAAAGTACTTGCAGATGGAACTGGCAGAATAATTTGGCTTGTTGGTTTTGTCATAAAGACTTTAATGCTTTTTATATGTTGATTTATTAAACAAAGGAAAAATATTGAAGGAATTTATCTTAGAAAGGGTTATTTGTACTTGGCAAAGAATAGAATAGCTAGTATGTTTAGTATCAAAGAACTGAATATGAAATTTTGGGTGGTTTCTGCATACTGAAATCTACCACAAACTCTCTCTAATAGAATGAATTCAGCAGTAAGAGTAAGCAATATAGATCTGTATTAAAGACACTGTCAAAGGTGAAAGGTCAAGTATTACCTTTGATACCCTTTCCTTTTCCAGTCACMATAACAACAGAATTATAAAAAGATGCACATGGAGTTACTGGGAGAAAGAAGATACAAATTCTTTACAGTTGTGTTTTTCTGGTCCCTCCCTCTTGCCGCTGTGCATTATACCTGCATAACATATCTTATTTTAATTTTTATTCTCATATGATCATCAGAGTTACACATATCTGGTCAAAAAAAATCTGAATACTCTCTCTCTTATTCAGAAAATCCTGTTAAGTTAAGAAAGGGAATTCAAAATGAGTAAACAATGGTGGATTGACAGCCAGGAACATAAGACAACAGACAATAAAGCAGCATTTGTATTTTCAGTGGCCAACTATAGTTTAGTAACTAAAGTTCCTGAGCCACACGACAGTTACTCCATTAAAAGCCGAGATAGAAGAGACTGCAACTGGGGATTTTAAAATTACCTAAATTACAGTATTTCTCTTACTTAACAGCTAAAATGTCAAAGGAAACAGATAGGGGAATGGATCATGCAGCTGGTTCTCTAAAGGTAAACTAAGGTCATTGACTGAAAAGCTGCAGAAACAAAATTTGTGACTGTAGCAAGTGTCCTAATTTAGGACAGAAGACAATTTTGTTTTTAAAGAGTACACAGTCTGAACATGGCTGGATCTTTCAGTGTATGGGAAATTACAGAGAAGATCCAAGCACCACATATTTTTCCTCGTCTAGACAGCTCACTCAGAGGACTCCTGTTTTACAGCCGGAAAGGGCATTTGTTTCTTTAATCACCCTGTAAAGCCTGAGGCTTGTAATYGGTGATTCTCTTGTTATATGAAGACAAAGCAAGGGGAAAAACTAAATATGAAACTAATGTATCCTATGTCTATACAGTGACTAAAGCAGTTCTCTGTAATTATGACCTGCTTTAGAATCCATGACTCAGTGCTCGCTGCTTTAAGCAAAACTCCTTTGATCTAACATCATCAGGATCTAAAGAAAGGCAAAACGTGTGTGCACTCAAGCACACTGCTATTCAGCTCAATACCGTGTCCCTGTTTTCTGCCAACCTGAACAAGATGAAGGCATACTTAACCTCAGGCGTGATATTTAAGTCTCACTGAAATCTACTCACGTGGMAAAGTGTCTGGAAGAGGAACTGTTTCCTACGACAGTTCTGTACAGAGCTTAGGGGAACAGAGCTCTGATTCTGAGACTTCCAGGGCTGCCCGTAACACCCATACATAAAAATCACTGTCATGAGAAAATCAGAAAAATGAATATTTGAATGAAGACTTTGGCCATCTAGAGGCAATAATGCTGGATGGTCATTCCAACATTGCGATGATGTGGGTAAGAAAGAGATTCTTGTTTTCCCCTTTGTGTTCTTACTTCTCTAGCCAACGTCCAGATAAGCAGTAGTTGATGCCCTAAAACATCTCTATCAGCAAGTGTGAGAAGGCTGGTGAAGTCTGTGATTACTCATTGTGAAACATGAAGGTAGCTCACAGGGGCACACTCTGGAGATGCATACTTGAATCTATGTTTGGCAGAAGCCCGAGCTTTCTTATTTCAGTATTTAACCAGAGATTTGGTGAAGCTGTGAAGTTGTCTACTGCACACAATTTACTCCATGTAACAGATAATAATCTGCCCCAAAAGCAGTCCTAGATTTACCACACCCTTTTCCTAAAGCTGCCTTGTTTTCCCTACATGGGCAGAATTATGGCTGTGATGTGCAGTTACAGCAAACATCTTCTCTCTTAAAATCTCTTTGGTGGCAGAGGTAACAGTTATGCACTGGTCACAGCTCTGCTCTTTGTTTCCCTGATTTTCAGACTTCTTAGGTATGCAGTCATCTGAAATGATGGACAATGTAGCATCTCGGTGTACAGATTTGTAAATTATTCTTTGATCACAGAATGATCTGTGGATGTTTCGTGCAAGCATCCAAAAGGCTCAGATGGGTGACTTTTTCAGTGGACATGGAAAGGAGAACAGGATACAAGACAGTAAGTGAGGGGAAAGGAAGAAGCAGAGGTTGGAGAGCTCTGGTGGGATGTCCAAGTTTTTCTGGAATGCCTGTTGAGGCAGGCAGTGAAGCTCAGGGCTTGGAGCAGAGAGAGGGAAAAGTGAGGGAGCCACTGAGACACATGGGATTGGACACGGAGACAGAAGAGGCGCTTAGGGCATGGTATTGACTTAAGCATCAGAGAACCTCTAATTTGAGTTTTTGCCAAYACAGTTGACTGGCAGCCAACTGGGTAAAACGCTGCCTTTACAGGAACCCCAGAGAGCTCAACAGGGAGCTAGGGAGCGCTCCGAGAGCCTCCTGTTCAGAGAGCCTGGCACAGCCAAGCTGCTGAGCCTGGGGCCAGGCAGCAGTGGAATGTCACCGCTACAACAAAAGTTTGTCTATACCTTGGAAGAAGACACAGTCTCCGCAGCTGTTCAGTTTACTTTGGCTGATGGCCATAAAAACTCCATACCAGAACTGAACCACATGGGGTTCTTAAATGTTTTATGTTGTTGTTGTTTCTGACTTTTCAAAAAAAMCGAGTCAAACTCGTACAAAAACAGTCTGGAGATATGGAAAATCTGCTCCCCAGGTACAGAGAGGCGTCTGAATCCAGCAAAATTTCCTCAGGTTTTTTCTCTGATGGTAGAAACAGTTATTCTCACTCACTCAACTAGAAGTAAATTCACAGAGGCACCTAGTGCAAAGAACAGTAGCTCCTGCAGCTGGAAGCCACATCCTTTCTCAGTACCTGGAATATCAGATGTTCCTTTTGTTTCTGATCCTTTTGTTTCATCTCACCTTTTCGCATGAAGCTGACACCACTCCAAATATTAACACTGGTGCCATCAGTGCTCCCTTTAAATGAGTTTTTTCAACTCTAGAWTTTTTTTTATTAAAATGACAGAATGGAGAAACTAATCGTGGTAGAAAAGGAGTGCTGCTGCTTCAGAAGACTAGAAGTACCCTCGCTTCGCCAAGTTACTAAAATACTTTTCCAAGTGCTGAATACAAAGTCTGATCTGTATTCCATACACATCACCAATTACTTGTGAAGCACGCTCAACTGGTTTTGTACTTGTTGTTTTATTCTTCATTAAAAAGTTCCAAAACTACTCACAATCCTGGAAATAAGATCTTGTGATTTCATCTTTTTCTATTTATTAAAAGTTTGGCTTTCTTGTTCTAATGGAGATTAACTTTGTGCTACTTCATCATATGTGATGGCAGCCCTTCCCTGGGAACTCTGCTATTTTATTAACTGTCAGAGATCCAGACAGAGGGGCTCATTGTTTCTGGTACATCCCCCCAAATTAGATGCCACCGACTTTTTTTTTTTTTTAAGTTGTGTTCCTATTCAGTTCTGCCTTTTTTAGTTTGAGATTAATTACACAAGGTTAGTAAGTGTTCTTCTAACTTTGGTTTGGAATAAAGTGTTTGGTTTCTAAGAGCAGGCTGCATTCTTCTCTGACCACTTTTTTTTTTTTCAGCYATGCTCAACAGTGAGGCAAAACACCTGCTACTACTTTTCTTGCAGAGAAATTGAAGATATTTAACCATATCCTTCCTAAACACTGAGTGAAATGTATACATGCTGCCAAAAGAGTCCATGAACACGCTTTGGAATTATCACCATTACTTGAAATCACAAAATACTGCCTTGTCCATCAATCATCTGAATTACTCAGATTCGCTCTCTTTAGCCTACTTGACCAAGCTTTTGTCTTGGCAGTAAGAGAATGTTTCTTTCAACTTATGCCATGATTACAAAATAAAGTAAATGTTTAGAGAGGAAAAGGCACCGAAAATACTGCAGGATTTTTTTTAGTTATCAATAATAATTAACACACTAATAGTGTGTTTGATGTCATGCTATATCTAAATATACAGCACTTATTCCCTTACATCAGCATAACAGTATTCTTGCCAGTAGTGTATTTCATTTCATTAGATACTATAATACGAACTACATGGCAAGTTATATGCCAGCTCAAATAATAATGCTGTAATGCTGCTTTTCCTCTGGTGAAAGTAGGGGGAGTAAATGCAACAGTCAGACAGAAGTTTTAATACACCTCCTCCACTTAGGGAAGAACCTTTTCACTATCCCTAAGTGAACTATGAGAAGAGCTGGCCCATGAAAACCAATCACATACAGATTTACTGGCCTGTAATTTGGGATAGAGAACAGCTTGCTTACTTCTTGGATGCTTGAGATCCACTACCCATAGGTTTTAACACCGAGCTATCATCTGCTCAGTGCTTCTCTGCATTCATTCTGCTGAACTACCACAATATACTTTCTTCCCCTTCTGAACTTCTCCCACAAGGATTCTTGTCTTGAACAGCCCCCCTCTCATCCATAAGAACTGCCATTCTTCATCCAGTTAGGGGAATTTTTGTTTTCTGTCAGCATCACTGACTACACAAAACCACGTATCTTCTTGGTATCATTGAGCACAAGTCTCCTATTTTAAATTCAGTGCAGGAGAGCAGCATCACTAGCTCTCCTGCTAGTGTGTGCATTCCGTTAGCAACAGGATATATTCTCATGCTCTAACCAAATAAAAACCCTAGTTACACCCATATTCTAGGCTCCTGGTTGATGTTTCTCACCAGTGTTATTACTGGAGCAGCTTTTACAACCTTATATGAAAAAAACCTGTATAAGCATACCTGCATAGACTTATGGAGAATAAGCTGGCTTTAGCACTGTAAAGATCTAATTACTACTATTTACTCCATTTCTGCCATTTCAAAATGCCTGAAGTTCTATCATAGATAGCATTTTACTACCATTTCTCACTGGAGTTACTTCTGTTGTATGGATGCTTCATCTGCATCTTTTTAAAAAAAAAAAAAAAGTCTCGACAAGCAAGATTCTGTTGTCTTACACACGGCAATGAGAACATTCAGGCAGCTCAGGCTTGCTGCTAATGCACTTAAAAAGCTTTAAATCAAATAATCCTAAATATTTGTGGCAGGAAGGTCTTACCCACTGAAACTTATCAGAAGCCTGAGTTTCAAACTCACTTTACATGCATTTTATATATATTTATTTCTTCCATCCTTCCTATAAGATAGAAATAATTTCCCATCTATGAATAGATTTTCATATTATTATGGATGTCCACTGGTTTCATATATCTTACCATAAGAATATCATTCCCTCCTTTGCCATCATTTGCCATAGTTAGGTTAGTAATCCTTCTTTTTCACTTTCTTTTGCTCAAAAAAATATAATCCAATGCTAAGATAGAAAAATTATTAAAGCTCAAGAAAAGTAAAACACAGCTTGTAACAAACATTAACTCCATTATGTTGCCCATTTTGTACATTTCCTGTTATACTTCTTACGATTCAAACAGCAACATAGCACYCCCTGCATTTATGAGAAAAAAGAGCAATCTGCCACCTAAGGGCCCTTTGTTGAGTTAATAGTGGTTTTGGGGTATTAGACCCAAACTGACTACTTTTCTCACCCAATAACAGCAAATCAATGGGAATGCATTATTGTGACTTGTCTCACCTTCACATGTTCGTCCATCTGCAGACACAGAAAAGCCCCGCTCACATATGCACTGGTAGGAACCATCCGTGTTTAGACACTCCCCGTGAGGTGAACAGAGGTCAGATCTCTCACATTCATTAATATCTGAAAACACAGAGACATTAACAGCTTTGCAAATCATCATACCCTTAATATTAAGCCTAAATTCAATTAGTCTTAAAAGTAGCTTTTATTTCCACTAGCTATACAAATAGCTATGTAATCAGGGCTCATTTTCCAGAGTCACAAAATCTTCTGGGATCATTCTTAAACTCTGTATAGGCATCAGTATGTTCTGCTGCATCATACTCTCACTGTATCACTCTCTGCGATGAGGATGAGCAGATAAGAGTGATTTGTGAGATATCAGTATAAGCTCCATACTAGCCAACATTTCTTCCGCGTTAGGGGAATCCTCTCAGATGGCTCCATCTCGCTGTTGCTTGATTGCTGCATGCTGGTCAACTTGTGCATCTGGCTCTGTGTGTTACCAGCAGGTCTGGAGTTGCATCCTTCCCAGTAAGTTGATTTTATATAATTTAAAGCCAAATGCTCTTTTTGCTGATGGTGAATGGGAATGGTCCCACGAGGTTGCTATATAAGGGTGTGTCATAATTTTTTTTTTAACTTAGAATGCATTTTTTCAAACACTGCCTTTCAAACTTACTTTTGAATCTGAAGAACAAGCATTTCTTTCTGACTGATGTCTCATCTTACCAACTAAACCTGCAATCAGAGCTTAAGGACTGCATTCAT
This sequence comes from Oceanodroma leucorhoa, assembly GCA_030449065.1. Classification (NCBI taxonomy): domain Eukaryota; kingdom Metazoa; phylum Chordata; class Aves; order Procellariiformes; genus Oceanodroma; species Oceanodroma leucorhoa. The sequence goes on along the minus strand of JASVER010000006.1, from coordinate 9,133,312 downwards.
TCATTAAGGAGGTACCACTGTTACATGATTACCATTCACATTGTAATTGTACTTTTGTATTTTGCTTTACAGAAACCTTTTAAGAAGTTTTCAACACCATGCTGAGATCAAACAAATTTAGAAACAAAACTTACACAAGGCTCATTCATCCATCACCACAGAAACTAGTAGTTCTTATTCTTAACCGTGTCTTTCATTGCTTAGATTCTGGCCATTATTACAGCCACAAAAAATGCATCACAATAGACAATAATTTTAATAGACTAGAGAAAATATGATTTCAGTACCATTATTTCAAGACCCATGACACCCATTATAGAATTTTCTTTAGATGCAGAMTGATTCTATCCTGTGTGTAAACATTCTAGGCCAGTGTCCTGAAGTCATGGCACGTATGTGGAAAGAAAAAGGCAGCTCGGGGAAGGGTAGTATCTGTCTGAGGTGCACAGGGAAAAGTCAGTGTGCTGRGCTTCACACAACACCTACATGTATCAAGTCTTCTCTGAATTCACAGTAAATGCAGACCAATGACATATTTCCTGAAGCTTTCTGAAAGTCAGGTAAGGTGGGAGATCAGCAATGACAAGGACACTACGGTACCTTCTCAGGACACGTACTGTTCTCAAGACTAAGCTGTCGGTTTCTTAAAAATGCCAGAAAAATACCGGAAACCAAAACAGCTGATTACGCAAGGCAGAATGATGTATTAAAAGACAGGAAAACAAAATTAACTATGTTAGGGAAGTAAGAGCATAATTCATCTGAAAGAGCAAATTGCACGCTGTCTAATGTTTTGGACTCTTTTCAACTTTGCTCCTTACCAAAACGCATGTTCATAATTTCTAGTCTAGGTCAGATTCAACTTGCAGACACCGCATTCTGTGATAAATTTGCCAGTCTAATTCAATAGCTCTCTACTTTCAATTATGGTTTCCTCTGAAGGTAATAAAACTATGATCAAGGCACCCCTCATTTTTTTTTCAATAAAACAAACAGTTTAAAAGCATTCAATCCTTTTTCCCCCAGGCCATCATCTTTTTTGGGTTCATCTCTGAACTCTCCTCAGCTGATCAGCATCCATCTTGAACTGTGGGCACCAGAATGTCAGTGTACAGCAATGTGTCAGTAGCACTATTATCAGTGCAAAACAGAGGTAAACAAACCTTGCTTACTCCTGCTGGATATTCCGCTTTTCCAATCTTCCGSAGAGTGCATTAGTCCTACTGGCCACAGGGTTGCACTGGAAGCTCATATTCAGGTGACTGTCTCTGACCCCTAAATCCTTCTCAGTGACTGTGTCCCAGAAGGAAGTCTACTATCCTACAAGCGTGACTGAGATTCCTTCTTCAATATATAACTGGATATATTGAAATGCATATTGGTTGCTCATGCCCAGTATACCATGTGATCAAGATCACTCTGCACTAGTGGCCTATTACCTGGATCTTTTACTATGCCCCTAATCTCTCCAGGTAAATTCTCTCAAAAATTTTATGTTTTTTCTTGCTATTACAGAACTCTGATAGAACTAACTTTCAGTCATTTAAAAATATCTCAATTTATCTGATGCTTAAGATATTTTGAAGGTACTGTTGAAATATAAAGAAGTCATCATTTATGATATAAGTTTGGCTAGTTTTGTCCAGTACAAAAAAGTATACTGGAGATTTCTGTCTACGACAAATAAAAATTCTACTATTGCATCCTGTAACAGCTTAACAACAAGTAGTCAATGCAGTAAAAAAAGTCTAACCATACTTAATTCTGCTAGCCAAAGATCTCCCTTTACATTCTTTCACTGTGTCCAGTTCTTTGCTGTTCTAACTTGTCAGTATTCATTGTATCAACTCCTCCTTTCTTCCATTTGTTTTGACATTGATCTGGCTATTTCTCAAGCAGTTTCACTCCCCTCTACAGCAAGTTGTTATTTTTCAGTGTTGGTGGTCTTCTTTCTCAAGTGTGGTGCTCTTACCTGAAATGATTTCCAATTTCCATTCACATTTTTCTGTTAAAAATACTGTCCATACTGTCTGTCCCTTAGTTGGCTCATAAGTGCTTTCAGTTTTGTTATATTTATCCGTTTAAAACACGAAGCCTATACACTACTACTTTACACAGTGGAGTGAATAGAGTGGTATCAAAGCTGGCATTGATGTATAGCTTGTGACCAACTCTCTTATCTGCTAAAGCAAGGTCTAATACAGTACTTCCCTATGTTGAATGCAACATTTTCTGAATTAGAAAGCAGTCGCATATAATACTCAAAACTTCTAYGGGGAATTTACTATTGGTCGCACAAGATCTTCAACATTGATCAGCTGGAATATAGTCTTTCAGCTCAAGTCTAAACTGTGCATAAGAGAGCAGCCAAAGCAAAGTCCAGTCTCACGGTTCTCCAGTCATTTAGAGCACAAACACACTATCACTTCCCAGCTCTAATACCATGGTTCTCGTCTCATAAAAACGGATGGCAAAAGGGAGTTGTGAGGCATGCCTGGGTGTTGTGCCAACATGGAGTTGGGATCGTTCAGAACTAAAAGCTGGAAAGTATTTTTCTGGGCTTGGCAATGCTGACTCAGCCTCAGATAACACATTCTCTTCCTCCCCACACATCCTCCACAAAGCACTGCAAGTGTTTTAGAGGTGAGAGAGGTTTATCTAATGTGACTTGACACTAACTATACTGCTCCTTCTGTTACATCACCGATTCACAAACATAGAAGGTTCTGTCAAGATAAATGTCCCCAGGATCTGGGAAAACGCAGCACTGTATCTCTGTTAGTTCTAATAGAGATTCTCTTTCGAGTTATGAAGGCTGAGATTTCAGCCTCTTGAAATAATTTCTCAGCATATATTTAGAGAGAGTAATACAAAATAGAAGAGTAATGAAGTACTGCAAATGATAAATGAGTTTCTCTTCCTTAGTCACATGATCTGTGRCTATCACAAGTTATGCTTACAAACTTGCACATTTATGATAATGATTCAGGTATTTTTTTTAATAGCTATTTCATACCTTGACATCCCCTATTTGCTATCTGCTGGAAGCCATCTGGACAAGTGCATTTGTAAGACCCATCGGTATTCATGCAGTTTCCTCCAAGGCAAATATCACTGTCTTGAAGGCATTCATCAACATCTGAAATAAAAATGTAACTTAATTATTAGATGATGTAAAAACTGATGAAACTTTTAATAGTGATACTTTGATACTAACGTAGCAACTTGAAGCTACAATGTCATTTAATAACTGTGTGTGTGGCGGGGAGGGAAATCAAGTTTACTACACTTTAGAATGTCCTTTTAATTTCTTTCATCTTATCATCAAACTTCTTGTGTTTGTAGAGAGCTTTAAAATTTGAGTTTGTGTCATTTATTCTTAGCAAGCATGTCTAATATGTGCCATCTGCATCTCTATCATAATAGACCTTTATACCAATCTCTCCCCTACTTTAATGGTGCCTGTGGTGTTACAGCAGTACAATTAACAAGAAAATCCAAGCAGCTGTACATTTAGAAGACAGACACTAAAAATGCCTACTAACGCAAATTTGTAGTTTGCAATATGCATCTTTGGACATGTTTAGACCACTACAGAGAGATCCCTGAGCCGGAAGTGACCTGACTCAGACGTCCCCCCGAGCGTGCGCAAGCCCAAGCACAGCTGGTGTGCCACACCAGACCAGACGTGTCTGCGGAGACTACTCACAAAACCACCACCTGGGCAGGAGGCTTGCAGGAGAGGGACCACGCTGTGTGTACTGCTGTCCTGACGGCTGCTTTTCCAGAGGCCGTTCATGTGATGCAACACAGCCATTTCGCAGGCTTAGCAGCTTGGTCATGAAGCTGAATAGCTGCTTTTGCACCGTGCTGCACCCAAGCCATAAATCCAGCTCGAGGGTCAGGGCACGCAGGGTCCAGCTCCCAGCTGCCTGTACGCCATGTTCCCAGCACCAAGCCTCAGGCCTGTAGACTCTGCCCTAGTGTCTTGACGTCCATGGGATAAAGGTGCTGACTGACACATAGCTGGGCAAGTTTCAGGATACCGACTAGATACAAAGTAATCAAKTATTTCAAGAACAGGACACGGGCATTGTCTCCACCTGAAGTCTTTTCTTGCCCAAAGGAAACTAAGCAAAGCTGCTGTGGGTGAAGGATTAACTCAGCAAGTGGCTACATTCCAGCCATATTATACAGTTTTGTTTCACTACAGCTAAAGATCACAAAGTATTTCATGACTGTGCCTCTAGTTTTAAAAGTAAACAGAAAATAAGAGAGTCAAGTAAGAGAAGCATCTCATAAGCAACTTTCCCTTGCCTCTACATTGCCCTACCTCATAATTCACTGAGTCTATTGCTCTGATAATGCAGATAATTTCCTTTGAAAAACAGTTACCAAAGAGTTTTTCCACTGCCTTTGACTACTCTGACTTCTTAACCATGGATTTTAGCCGATTAGAATTATAACTTTTTCCTGTATTGCAGGAATAAATAACAATTGTAATTAAAAAAGACGATATGACCTCATTTCTACAGTTATCTCTGCAAAGCCCACACTGTATCAGAGTGCAGCTATCCTTGGGATTTAATCTATTTGATAAAAAAAAAGAAATAAGGATAGCTTTCTTACATAAATGAATGTTATTGCAGATAAAACTGTACTTAATGCTGACAAAGTCATGACCTTTTGATAACCACATGTTTTATAATCATTTTCAACTGAGAAATAAATTGTGGTTTATTTAAAACAGCAATTAATTTTGACTAGGAGCATGAGAAAAAATTAATGACTCCCTTGCACTGAGTTAATGCCAAGTCGCACAACAAGAAGGCGTCTTCTGCCAAATGCAGTCAAAATGCATTATTTTCCATATAGGATGCAAACCTCCCTTTCTCTGGTGCAACTCTTCATAGGTCCTACGGTTGCTGCACAAGAATCTCCAGAAAAATCAGAGACAGTAACTCATGCTTGAGATGTTCAGTGCTTTTTGCCACCCTTTACAGGTGCATGCCTAGAGCATTTTGGCTAGCAAAATCTCTGAAGGCTCCTAGGAGAATACTGGAGCCTCCTACGCTTCAGACAGACTCTTTTCCAGTAACCCGAGTTCTTTGAGATGTACAGTCTATATGGAAGTCCAGCTGGTGCATATTCATACTTCCTGTCAGTTGAGACAAGGCCAATACTTTTTACCCACAGGTGTGTTCACACTTTTGTGTTCCCTCATATTCGGAGCAACACAGAGCAGAAAGCCTCAATGTCACTTCATCTCAAGAACAGATGTTGAATGAGAGAGTAAGGTGGAAAGAAAATGAACATGCATGTGGCCATGCATCTCGAAAACTTCTGACTGCTAGGAAGTAACCTCTTTTTCTACCTTCAAGTGGAAGGTTGCGCGTACAAGCCCACCTGTGGATGGTCACATACTTCCAGGCTACTGATTTCCAAGCAGATAATAGCAAGCCCCTACAGGTACTGCAGAAGGCAAAATTCTTCAGCCTTGGATAACAGGGTATGCAGGCATTTACAATATGAAGAGACATATGGGTTATTGCTTTCAGACAGAACTGAAGGTATGAAGGCCTCAGTCCAGCTTTCTCATTTTCTGAGGCGTTCAGTGCAAGGATGCATACAGAGCATATATAGACCAATGTATAGAACAATTATTTGCAAATTACCTTTATTCTTAAATAAGTGAAATACTGTGCAAAGACTTCCAGAAAAAAACTTCTGCCAGAGTTGCAAAAAGCACAGCTGAAAATGAGCACAGCATAATTCTGCCAAATTCTGCAATATCTCTAGAAGTTTGCACAAGTGTATAATGATCAAACCAGCAAACTGCTTCTTGAGCTGCTACATTTTTAAGAAAACTTCTGAAGTAGAAGAAATCCTTATTAAATAAATAAGCACATTTCTTGCAAGTGTTTTGCCAATCACGTTGGCTTTACAGCCTGAGACATTTTTGGGTATCCTCTGACATGACAAATGTCCATCCCTGAGTCTTTSAGACACTGGACAGAATTTGAACCACTCTCTTCTTTTCACACAACTGTGCTGTATTATAGCCATGGCTTTTGTCATCTCTTTCCTGCTTTCTCTGTGAAGTGTTAGAAAACATTCAGGTAAATAGGCTAATCTGAAAATCAGATGCCATCAAGTGGAGAAACATTGGATGTCTTCTCAAGGCAATTTTGTCTTTATGGAAGCTCTGCCCTGTAGTCCACGCACACATTTGGCTGAAATAACAGTCAGGAGGAAAGCCATATTCATGAAGGTGGGAACATGACTGTGAGGCTGAGGACCTCTGCTGATATGAAAAGAATGTGAGATTTAAACCTGTAGTCAACTGCCTTCCCTAAATGTGCACTGAATAATTCAAGGAGCCTTCAAAAATAATTACATCACAAGGTGAAGAAAAACAAGAGAAGTGAATGTATAGCAGATAAAGCAGTCGCACAAAGCGTTCTTACTGACAGCAGAGCAAGCACAGTCTGTTCAAACTTAGTTTCCAAGGTGCAAAAAGCAGTCTGTAATATCCTGTACTTCAGAAAATATTGAAGGGATATAATGSAAGCACAGAAGAATTTCTTCCACTTCAAGAGATGAATAGATTTTGTGCAGAACTTCTAACATTTATGAAAATCTTCAGTGAACAAACTGTCTCTACAGAAATTAACCACTCCGTCACTGCGTGGAGAAGCTGTACCTTTGGTTACAGACTTGGGAATGAGACGAAGACCCTGAGGTGAGGGAACAACTTTATCCTTTTTCCTTGTATGATCCTCTTCTTTTGCCTTGAAAGCTTCTGAAAATATTTTTTCTTGGAAATTGCCCTTGAACAGGATCAAGGAAGAGATGAAGATAAAGCATGGACCTGCCCTGACAGGCCATTGCATAGTGATGGAGAGCAGCAACAGTTACAATGACTTCTTGCGCTGTGTGAAATGCACCAAAGCAGCCTGAAGATAAGTTCTGGAAAACATTTGGTTTAAATTCATTTCTATATTTCATTTGCTCTTCTTCACTACATGATGGTTTAACTCACCATTTCATGTACTCACACATGCTAACAGCATTTACTAATTCAAAATCTCTCTGTGCAGACTTGATGGCTTGTAAGGCTTCTTGTTGAAGGAACCAAAATGCTTGAAATGGTTATGCATCCCACTCTCTCACCATCTCCCTCTCTGCTATGCAGAGGAAAAAGAACCTTTTCTTGTTTAAGGTGGACAACGTAAGAACTCCTAAATTATACTGCAGCAATAGAAGATTACCATCACACATCTGGGAAAAAAGAAAGTCTAACACAAGGACAGCAAAGCACTGGCACAGGCTGCTTGAAGACATGTTTGGAATCTCATCTCCTGAAGCCTACTCAGAGCAGGTTAGATGAGTGTCTGTCAGGAATGACACCATATGGTCTGTTCTGCCTTTGGGAAGAGGAATGGACCAGTGATCCCTTCCACCACATTTTTTTTTGATTCTTGACACAGTATCTCTGTAACTCCGCATCTGTTGAAACTTATGAAGATCTTGAAGCCAGGTGAGAGCAAAATTCTTTGACACAAGTTTCTAGTGTCTTGCATCATCAGCCCACATTTCTTGAAGCTGATGCAAGTGATGCTGGTATTCACCAGGAACTCTGAGAAGATCGTGTTAAGTTATTCTATGGCCAGATTCTCCAGACAGGTCAGTACCAAAGACTATCAGTGTACTGAGGAGTTTTTATAAAATACCCTTATTCCTTGTTGGTGAGAACTTCAACAGATGCCGTCACTGGATGGACATATGTGGACAATCCAGTATCATCACTGCTGATGAAGCCTGGTCTGATATTACAGGTTTGTCTTAAGAAGACAGCATTTGGTTGGCTCAGGGGGAACTGCTCTTCTGCCTGGATCACTTGAAGAGGAGGATTCCTGACCTATTGCTGTGGGTGAGAAGGTGGGAGCTGCCTCCTGGAGTGCTGTGTGGAGGATAACCTAGCAGGAGAACACTACTAGGTAGAACAGCAGTAAGGAGCTGTCTTCCATGGTATCGGCAGCTGCAGAAAGCATACCAGAGACTGGAAAGTTTTTATGTGCTAATACCCCATATATGGTGAGACCTTAACTGAGAGTTTTGTCCCCCCCTAGGGTGAGATAAGGAAGCAACTGATGTACAATCTTTTCTGGAGCTTGCTAGTAAGTAATCTCACATGCTCAAGGTGACCATGAGTAGTGCAGCAGATGTACCCTATCAGGTGGTATAGCCAACAATGGAGAAGAGGGAGTGGCTTTGAAATATTTCACTAGAAAAAAAAAATCTGTTTGCCAATTACTGGACAATTAAATTGTTCTACTTGAGAGATAATAGAATGTTTCTGTTTTCTATAACACAGCATTTGTCCCTACATTTACTGTACCTCTTTCACCTCTTATTTTTGTTTTTACAAGCTCAGTATGTAGGCTGCCTTTCGAGACAGTGAAAGCTGTGAGCTCCAGCAGATCCCCCTGGTGCTCATCTTATACTACATATTTTCTCCTGCCAGTGCACATGTGGGATTGTGGTGGCTGGCTACAGGCTCCCAAAACCAGCTGGAGAAGAAGTTTTAACTTAGCAGGCCCCCATGTGAACAGTGTATGCTGGCAGAAGCTTTTGTAATACAGAACCTCTGTGTSAGAATTTGAGCAACAAGGGTTGGAAAGGATTAATTGTTTTTGGTAATAATGTCAACTGCTCTTCCAATCTTACTGTTGTAAACACGTGTGCTAATTTCTTGTGTGTGGAAAGATGACGGGGACTATTTCTAAGAAACCATTAAGTATGTGGCTGTGTAGGTGGGGACTGTTGAATGGTTGGCAGTAAAGTATTGAGAAAGAAAGAGGAGCAACATATCTTTCTGTCCCATTCTCAAAAGAGTTCATGCCTATAGCTGAAATACTCAAGATCTTATTGAAAAAAATGAATCAGTAGCTTAAGTCCACAAGCTTACCTTCACACTGATCTCCAGTAGATGATAACGTGTAACCTTGGCTACAAATACATCTGAAAGATCCTTCTGTGTTCCTGCAGCGTCCATTYGTACAGAGTGATCGGTGCTGGCATTCGTCTATATCTGTAGCAGAAGAGACAGTGAAAACATGGCACATGTAACAAGCCAGCCGCTCCAGTGAGTCAGCAAAACCCACAAAATACTTTCCAGCAGGATCACCACCTTTTAACAGGGTGTGGTTTTCAGATGCACGCTGACAGGCTGTTCCCCTATTAAGTTGTACCTTAAGGCTCCTTTAAATACTTGCCTTGTAACAGAATTAATCCTCTAAGTATGGGGAAATGTCTCTCTGCTTCCACAACCACTGTTAATCCCTCAGCGCTTCAGTTTTCATAAACTGGGGTCAGTCTGGGTTAACCGATAGACTTGAGCATCAAACTTAAATTTTCCTATGAAAAACTCAAAATATTGGAGCGGAGCAGCCCTTTGAATTCAGAACATAGCACATGTCTTGTTTGAGCTAGGAAACCTGTTTTCCCTCCGTTATTTATAAAATACTCATTAAGGAACAGTAATTAAATTGATATGGTAGATTCTTAGTCAATTCTAGGATTTAAGCATGTCTGAATGTCTTTCTGAAAATATACTCCAATTCAAATAAGATAAAGTTACTCAATGGGGTTTTTCAGGTCTGTGTTATGGCTACGTAGTCTGACCTCTTGAGTAATGGTCCCTTGCAACCACAGAAGTTTTGAATTTATGGATCACCGAAATCTGTGGGGCTGCGTGAAGCATCTGGGCATGTGTACGGGTCCTTACTTTAGAAGGGTGCACTTTAAGAAGTGCAGTCTGCACATGCCAGCTCAGCTTGGCAAGGACCCTTTTCCATGAAAGGCTCAGAGGAAGCAGTCAAACTTTGTCTACATACTTTCCCCGAGACCAGTCTGCTGTGCGTCTTGGACAGCACATTTAACTCACTCAAGACACTTAAACTTACACTGATGTTTTGTTTCAAACTTCCTGAGAAATTTACATGAACAATCATTTAGTTTCACTGTATTATTTTTAGCACTCAGCAGTCTGAAAGTGTTTGGTGCTATACACAGACACTTAGGGAAGAGTGGGGGGAAGGGAAACAAAGAAAAAAACATCTGACAAGACAAGAAATGCTCAGGTTTCTGCGTGCTTCCACAGCTTGGAGACATTATCCCAGATTTTTACCTTTGGGGAGAGGTTTCAAGAAGTCCCATCTCCCTAAGGAGCGGGATATTCATACCWCCTGTACACACTCCAGGTTCTCTCTCAGACTACTCTGCTCTGACTTCAAACCTAATTTTGTTTCACTGGAGCAGTCCTGGTGGGAATTTTAGATGTGGAAGAAATGTAGAACCTGACACTTTGGAGGTACAGGTACTGTTCTTAGAAATACAACACCAAACTCTCTTTCTATTAAATGTACTACTTGAAATGCAGTGACACCAATGAAGGCATCAGCTCAGCATTAACTGACACTGCTGGATTCCAAAAGGGTGCAGCCTGGGTTTTTTTTTTTATTCCACTCACCCACATGAAAGAGAAAAAAAAGATAGAAAGAAAAGCAATGAAAGCAGTGAAAGCCACTGTCCCCAAACCTCCAAAATGATAGAAATGCCAAGGATTTTGCAGAAATTCCAGTTTAGCAATATAAATATTACTGCACGTTCTTGATTGGTTTTCTAACAGATGTCAATATCTACAATGTGACCATGGAAGCCATAAAATGGAAATATTCTTACATTTTTGATTATTTAGCTGCAGTGTTCTACATTTGTTGATTCTCCATTAAAAGGAATACTATTAGATGAAAAATATTATCTAAAAGGTAAGTGCAACCTTTTGAATTTTAATCATATTCTTTCCTACCTTCACACTGATCCTCTGATGCAGAGAGTTTGAAACCTTGGCCACAAATACATCTAAAAGACCCCTCCACATTTTCACAACGTCCATTTGTACAGAGATTGCCATACTGACATTCATCTATATCTGTGAATACAAAGAAAGCATAAGTGTATAATTAGCTTAGGTACAATCATCTTTCAGCTGAGCTTGGGAATTTATTCAAATTCTGCCATAAGTGTGGCTATAATAAATTTTCCTGTATATTTTGACCTTGACAATTCTGCAGCAATTCTGATTTAAAAAAAGGATTTGAACTTGAGCTGCCTTGTGCTCAAACACTCAACTATACTCAGAGCCCACATGACTAAAACAATACTTTCATCCCAGTACTGCAAGGACTCCAGTTTAGGCTAACAAACCTTTTTCTTTTTTTGAATAGGGGTTGCACTATGAACTAACTGTGTCCACATCATCCTTACCTCAGTAAGATTATTTTTCCCACAATTTTCCCACAGTAGCTTAAATCAGTGCAGTTTTAGTATAGAGAAGAGGTCAGCATGTGCTGGCACGTTCATTCTTGCATTACACAGATTTACTCTTAGGATATGTACCTGTGAAAAAGCACCAGCAGCTGCCGATACCTTGTAACCATTGCCACTAACCCTTCTGCTATTGCAAGGAACAGTGCAGAAAAGCAGACACAGCTCATGCTGGCAAGGCTGTGTTAGAAGCTGTTCTCTCTGAAACCATTTTTAAAACATGTGCTCTGGTCAGAATCCCCAACCTGCCACAATGAGGTGGCAGAGTGTGCAGGTGCCACTTTTAGTTTCTTCCAATATGCATCTCACATCGGATATTCCCACTTAAACTGCAGCTAAATCTATTCTACATAAGTCTGAAGTGAACCGACTGACTTGCCTTTATTAAACAAAAGTAGCTATGTTCCTGGCTTTAAATCCTGGAAGATTACAATATCAATAGCATCAAAGAACTGTAGAATTGTTACACTAGACTTTCTCGGGCATCAAGTACAGGCAGAGGAATGAGCTGAGGTAAAAAAAAATTACTGAAAACAGCACCAGGGAAAACCAGCAGAGCTGCAACTGACCTAAACAACAAAACCAAATTAATTCATGGAACAATGGACTTAAATACCCTTCACAGATAACTTGGGAAATATTTTCCTTTCCAGTGTATTTAAATTGTACCATATTGCAAAGCTACGGATTTAAGACAAACTCTGTCTGCACTACATTGTCTAGAATGTCTATGGCTCATATCCAACATGATCTAAGTCTAGGATAAACAGAAAATGAAGACTGATCACATCACTAATGATGTGAGTGAGATGTCTAGGCTTACAACATTTCAGAAAACAAAGGAAAAAGGGAAACTACATGCAGTAATACAAGGGAAAAAATTATCAGTAACTTGGAACCGAGACTTATCCCTTACATGACTTAGTTYTGCTTGTAAATCTGAGCAGAGCAGTGACTTCTTTTCTCTCATTCTGATCCTACTAACCTGGTTAGTAAGAATGAAACAAGTAATGCCATAGCATTTTCAACTAGGCTGTTTTCATAAATAGGTATAGAAATCAAGCTTGATATCGTGAAAGAATGCAAAATTAGATCAACTTTACATTTTTCAAATAAGGAATTAAGTAAGAGGAAACCTTTCTTAACAGAGTGCATGTGCCATATTCTTTGCAAGGGCAGCAGGAATCCAGGCAGGTGGGAAGGAGCAAAACAAAGATGAACATCAATGTGTGCTAAGTGAACCACATCAATTTGCTGTAAACATTCTTGTTATAACTCTGTTAAAATCCAGGAAATTACCTGAGAAATACATGCCTCCACAATAAGTTAAATGACAGGACCCAATAATGCAGCTATGACATGCTGATAAATTGTAACAGGCAGATGCTCTGACAGAAATAATTTGCTATAATATGCCTTCATTAGCAAATAGGGTGGTTGAAAAAGATATCACCTGTACAGCAAAACCGATGGTGAGAGTCTGACAGCTACACCATACATTTTTCAGGTGCTTCACTGCAACCTGGCTCTAGTCTTGCTCCACATCAAAAGCCCGTTTGCAGCTGGAGCACAGTAGATGCCCACCTTCCAGTGCTATTTCAACCAAAACAACGCTCTTAGACTACTTCATGAACTGAACCAAATCACAGCAATTGGGAGCGATTAGGAAATAACCTATGGACGCACACTGCCAATCTGACCTACAACAATAATGCAGACACCTCCTATGTAGGTTATTACACACCTATGTTTAGGTAACATGGTTACTCCAACCATCACAAGTTATAGGGCATGTGTAACACACAGAGTGGACAGGAGGACTCATAAGAGACAGCAGATCCTTCACAACTGAGGTGAAATTTAAGATTCTGGTAGTGCCCCAGGAAGTGGCATTCAAAACTGCAAAAGATTATTTCTTTTTGCACAATGGATTCATTTGCTCCTTTTTACTTCTATCTCAAATAGCCAAAATTGATGTGGGAAAAAAATCCCCAAACCCTAACATTTAAAAACAAATTGACAAAACTATAATGTGAGAAATCTGTCCTAAAAACCTAGCCTAAAGTGAGACAAGCTGTTTTAAGATGTGCTGAATGTTTTGCTGGAAGTACAGATAATTAAGAAGTTTTATTAATATGCTTTGTGAGCAAACTCCCATATCCTATTGAAAAGCCTGCAAGTCACACTGATGTGTTAGCACTCTCATGTTTTTTCCATTTCTTAATACCTCCAAACAATGGCCTACTAACATTTCACTGATAATACATCCCTTTCAGTTCCATATTTTCTATTTCAAGAATTTTGTTTTGTAATTAGAATTGTATTGTTTGCAGTCTAGATTCAGTTGTTCATTTATCTACAGAAAAACATGATTTCCTCATATATACCGTGTCTGAGAACATAAAGTCATTTCAAAAATCTCATATTTTCAATTATCATTGAATGAAATGGGGACCCAGGGCACAGTGCTGTCATTGGGTTGTAACATTGGTGGCATAGGGAACACAGCATCTCGGAACAAGAACTATAACTGGAGATACAAAGAGTACTGAACATACCATGGCACTGTCCATTCCAGCCTCTGAATCCCACTCTACAAGGAATGCACTGGTAAGAGCCAGGAGCATTAACACACTGTGCATCTGGACAAGTAGTTGGAGTCAGGCATTCATCAATGTCTTCAAAAGAGAAGATAAAAGGAAATACCGGTCAAAGCTATAACAAAACACTGAACAATAAACTAATCTGGTTAATCTTTATTATTCTAACTGTGCTCATGTTATACTAATACATTTAAAGAGTTGCATACTTTATCTGTTAGAGACTCAGGAAGGTACAAGTTTGCACAGATTTGTACCGGGCGAAGGGGCATTTCTGAGAAATGAATTAGATCATAGTACATGCAACTGAATCTGAATTTTCTGTTACACTGCAAATCTTTGGTAGGCCCTCCATAACATACAGTAGATCAGATTTCTGGCTTAGACAGGTAAGAATAACTTCGCTTACGTCACCCCTTTACCATATTGAAGTGTCCTGAGGTTCTTCCTATAGTCAGTCTCAAGAGACCTTGGAAGTGCATTGCAACAACAATAAAATTGTAACTCTGGCTTCTCAAAGCAAAGAGGAATTTGGTATTCTCCAGTGTCCCAGAATTATGCAGCATGTAAGTATTATGTGGACTATAAATTTAATTGCATGAATGGTAATCAAAGGTGTTTACAGTGAGTAGGGAGTTAATTATGTCTGAAAGAAGGCACAAGCAACACACGCATCAGTGAAGCTGGCAATGTTTAGGGTGATAGAGGGACYTSTYYKSATSMRRASARGTCCTAGTTTACCCATGACAAAACAAGACAGMGGTCCTGAAAAACTCATGGACCTTATGTCCAGGCTCTGAGCATCTACCAAGAACTTCTTATCCTGCACCAAAGAAACCCACAATACACGCAATATATGCAATCTAAAAGAGACTGCGTATAAAAATGACATTCAAAGACAAGTTGCTGTCAAGTGACCAATGATCAGAAGATGCTGGAATTCAAACTGTGTGGGCAGCCCCATTCCAGTCTGCTCACACACTTTAGTATCGTTTTATAATATGGTCTTTAATTACACAATAATTATAATAGTTTCTAGCGAATATTTGCTTCATGCAGTGCACAGAACTAATGAAATCGTCAGTCACCTCTAAACCCAGCTTCCTAAGCTCCTGTCCCTTCCCTGCCCCAAGACTAGCGGTTGTGTCTTCTGCAATTAAGGACTGCTACTCTAGCACAGATAGTAGGAAGGCAGTTTACTCCTAGTTTTGGGAATAAGCTCACAGAAAGAATGTAGCCTCCAACACTTGTAATTTAACTGGACAATGCTCCAACCTTCAGAGAATTGAACATCCCAGCTCCAAACAACTCACTGGATGTGGGCAAATCACAATTTTTCATAGAATCATGACTGTCCAGCTGAGAATACTTTCTCATAGAGGGAAAAAACAAAAAAAAMACCCAAAAAAMCAACCAACCAACCAAAAAAAAAACAAAACAAAAAMCCCCCCACAAACAGGCCTGTTCAGCTGCTACAATGCAGACCTGCAAACATTTCTCAGTGAAACTGCTGTGAGATTTTTTTATTTAACAAAAAAATCCACCTCTGCTGAAACCTGTTCTCAGAACTGCCTGGACTGTATCTGCCCTCAAAACACACAACATGAATGACGTATTTGGTACAGAAATCTTCAGTCAAAATAAAGTCTAAATGCTGCAAAGCTTAAAGAAATCACAAGAAGATTTAATGGGAATACTTAATTATATGCAATGATGTTCAGCTATGCCTGTAACACTGTTCTACATAAACAATAGACTCTACTACAACAACATATATGCACTTTTCGGCTAGGCCCATGACAGAGCTTGCGTGAGTATAGCTTGAAGGCAGAATGAAGATGGGGTGAGGAAGTGTAAGTGAATTGTGTGTAYTGTGTGCAGCTTTGAGGATTCTTGCCTTTGTTTTTGAAGTGTGGAGGAGGTGGAATGCAGTTATTTGTGGAATCTGGAATCTGTCAGTAGGGTAACTATAACGTGTAGGTGTAATGACATGGTGAAATGATTCCCTGAATGCGTCATTTCCTTAGTTTGATGGATTTAGTGTAGGAGGGTTTTTCCCTTAAGTAACCTTAAATAACTTTCAACAGAGAATTTGGTTTCAGAAATTACATATTGTTAAGTTAAATGACAGAGGATTACCACCACACTACTTAAAATACAAGCTAATGAGAAATTTGACACACTGTGATATCCTGATTTCTAGCCTATTTTAATCACAGGTTCCCTACTGACAGAGAAGATCTGGAAAAAGTAGCTGTAAGAGTGGAGTGCGTGAAACATTTATTTAAACAAACAAAAAAAAAGTCTGAATAGAAGGAGGAATCTTTTAGCTATGCTCAGTGCAGCAAATACATCCACAGCAGTTTTAAGTTGCTTATTTGCTAGGCAACCTAACACGTTAGCAATTTTATTCTGTCCTAAGTAACTTAGACTAAAGCATGAACAAAACTATGTTTAAAATGAAATGGCTGCTTGTGGTTTTTAGTTCACAAGTCAAGTTGAAAATGAAAAAAGAAAAAAGAACAGGAAAAAAAGCACACTGAAAAATAATGTGAAGTTTTGAAGGTCAGATGTCCTAGGATCTCCTGCAACATGAAACACGTGCTAGATAATGTATTTCCGAATTAAAAAAAAAAGTCAACTTATCATTTGCTACCTGTTATAATATAGGAAAAATTATTGAATTTTCTTTTGAAACAGAAACTTGGTAAAGTATGCAGGGAAGGACTAATAATGAAGTTAAGAGATTCCATGACAAGAGCCGTTAAAATAGCTGTCCCAAGATGGTTCTGTCCATACTGGGGAACTYCTTTGCAGCGTCTTAAATCTAAATAATAGGAACTGAATTGCAGTTCCAGACATCAAAGAACTGAAAAGACTGGAGAGTACTCAAAAAGGTTTCTTGATTAAGTTTGCACCCTCTGAGAATTCTCCCTTTGCAACTCAAGCCGCAGTGCTAAGCCTCCCTTGAACAGCAGGCAATGTTAATCATTCCAAAGAATGGTAACATTTGGCATTGTTTTTATGATATGAATAAATGGTAAATTCACTTCATCATCCAGGACATACTGTAGATAAAACATGCAGTGTCCTTTTGAACATTCTGCCATTTTCAGCTGGTGTACAGGGGGAAGTTAAATGATCTGAAGGCAAATTAAATGAAGAAAGTAGCTGTGAGAGAAATCCAGCAGTAAGATTAAGCTACAGAAATTACCCATGGAAATAAGCACAGAGTGGGATGGGGAAAGGGAACTCTGAACACAAATAGATGTAAAACCACTGTGCCAAGTCATTCTATTTGAAATCAAATAGCACATGGAGATTGATAGGAATTATAAGAAATATACCAGGTAGAAAAATATTAAGCTAAACACGAAAAAAATCTGTGTTATTTTAATATTTCCATCTAATGGCCAGATTTCTTCAAAAATAAAGAAATAAATGTATAGTTTTCTGTTGAGATCAGAAAGAGCAGTCAATGTGAACAAATGGCTTTTCCTATTGCACTTGATTGGCTTGGCAACTGTTGCTGTATTACTGCTGGTGAAGAGTCCAAACCTACCTTCACATTCACCTCTCCTGTTCATTTGGTATCCACTATCACAATATTCACATCTGTATGAGCCAACAGTATTTATACAGAAGCCTTCCCCGCAAGTATGAGGTCTTGAACATTCATCAAAATCTGCAGATGAAAAAGAGAAGTTAAGAGAAACTTTGCTTCACCATGAAATTACTGAATGCTTGCATCTCCCCTAAACTCTGCTTTAATTAAACATAAGTAAGTTTGGATTTTCAAGCTGTTTGCAAGCCACAGCCCTACAGCTGTTCTTACTGAGCAGTTCCATCTTTACTGCACTGCTTGTAATCACAGAGAGAATGAGATCTAGAAAMAACCAGGCTGTAGTAAGAAAGAAGGCCAGTGAGCAGCCCCGTGTTTGCAAACACAATGCGTGTCACTGTGTGTATATTGTGCCCAAGACAGCACTAACCTGAGGAAGATCACAGCCAATTCAGGCTGTTTGCATTGCTCTGCAAAGTCCATGGCTGTTTGCAGCTATATTTAAAAAATATGGTTTGTTACAGCTGCTAGTGATTGAAAGAGTTTTGAATATTTGTATTTTCCACCACAGAGGGTGTTTTTACTAAACGGTAATTTTCCTAAACAAGCATGATACTGAATAAATTCTTGTTTTTCAACGAATAATCATTTTCAAAACTAGTAGGAGCTACTCAAATATTTTCCTCACCACAATACCTGTTGAGAGACAGTTAAATACACTTCCAGACATCAGTCCAGTACACCAATGACATTGAGAAAAAAAAATCTGAAAAGGGGACTTTAGGGGGTTTTAGATAAGCTGCCTGATTTATTTTTATGTTTTTATTTTCTATAAAGGAGACCAGTAATTACCAACACAGTCGGTTCCATCTTCACTGGCCATGAATCCAGCCTGGCAAATACATAGGAAGCTTCCTTCTGTATTTTCACAGCGTCCAAGGGAACAGAGATGGGGTGCCTGATTACACTCATTAATATCTATAAAAGAAATAAAAACATAAGTCTATAGAATAACATCTTTAGTTGTGATTCTTTCTGTGCATTCTATGCCATGGTTTTAAAAAGACTGATCTTGTAATTATTTTAACTATTTGAAAAAGTATATGTTTTCCTCTCCCTCAGAGTTGCAAAAAAGATGCATTAAATAGTTTTGGTTGGAAAAAAAATGCTCTTACTGGCTTAGACTATAAGAATATTGCATTGGCGTGAAGAATGTGACATGATTACTATTCAAATCACTACACTGAGTGCAAGCTGAGCACAAGCTGCAAGCATGGAACATTAACACAATCTGGATGAAATAGAAGGATTTTAAGATGTCATTTGGCTGTGTATGTGTGTAAATTATTTTTTAATACTGTAGTTGCACTTGATAGCATGCGTATCAGTGTGAAGTTACTGAACTTCTGGTAGCATGAAAAGTTGATAGTATATAATCTGGCAACATGATATAACAAACTCCTTCTGATCCAAGTTACAGAGGAACCAGCATACTCTGAATGAAGGAAAGATACTGATACAGCTGCCTCCAAATCTGAAGGGGCCCATGTAGAGGCAGTCTGGGCTCTGCCTCATGTTCATCAGAGCCCTCTGTTTCAGAAATTACTAGCTTTGAAGGGGATGAAGACTTCACTTTGCAGATCTTCTAATGTGCTTCTGGGATGTTTACAATACACTTTCTTTTCAGCAGAAGCTTGAAAGGRAAGACCTAACAAAGTGACTGGACTTAGTCCAGCTGCAGAGCTGGTAGCTGGGCACATAATTCTGAGAAACAGGCAGTAATTCGGTCATTCTTTCTCCAAACAGAAGTGTATTTCTTCCTAGCAGTCTGACGATTTTAGATACCTGATATAAAGCTGAGAAGAGATGGTCTGTCTAATCACTTTTTCTCTCATCTCACAATGGGAAAGGCTTTCATTCAACTTAATTAAATTCATGTTCAGTTCTGAGCAGCTGAAAGGCTATATCAGAGACTAGCTGGCAAATGTTAATTTGACATACAAAAAYTAGTTCCTGTGTAGTTTGGAAGCATTCAGTAGAGGAAGCAACTCCTGACCGYACTGTAGCATATTTCCCCTGACCAGACTCTACACTTCAAGCATTTCATAGCATGGTTATTTCAGATTTTTGAAAGCGTCCGTTCATACCAGAGCACTTTGTCTGCTGATCGTTAAGTTTGTACCCCTCATAGCAGATGCAAGTGTATCCCACAGGCAAATTAACACAGTGTCCTGCTCCACAGATATCAGGATTAACTGTACATTCGTTGATTTCTAAGCAAACAAAAAAAAGTTTAATGTTAAACTCTCCCACATACTTCAGCAAGTGTACAATATTCTGTAATCCAAGTAGAAAGACCAGGCCTGAAAACAACTGTAAATCAAGTTTGTAAATCCTGAGTTTCTGTAATGGATACCTTGTCTGGAAGAATCTAGAAACCATCTAGGCTTTTCCTAGTGACATATTCTCATGTCCCATTCAAGATCTATAAATGGGTACATAAAAAATAAGGTAAAATGAAGATAATATAGAATAAAAATTTATACTATTTAACCTTTGCATCAAAGGTTAAGATAATAACTGTAGTGGTTTTCTGATTATTTTTACAGAATACTCATCTGTTAATGGCTTGGATGTATTTTGTAAGATAAGAAGATTCAGATATGGGCAGCACTGGATGCTAAACCCTTACAGTAGTTTTAGAAATTCTTCAAGTATATGTGTTACTGCAAAAAATACTAATGACTGTGTTTAGTTGCAATTTAAACTRAGGTTATACAGCAGCATGAAATCGTAATTCCTGAAAAAGTTATCATCTGTAAAGAAGAATCGTTTATCCAGACTCTTTAGAAATAGGTTACATTTAAATTGAACTAAATCTTAAAGTACAGAATTAAGGCACTCAAAAACATCTCAACTCTAACGGTATTCAGTTTTTTAAATCCAATTTAAGATTTTGTCCTACAAATCCTAGTTCACTTGTACTTTACTATCTCCTAAATATCTGAACAACACTTGGAACTCTATCTGAACAACAGATTGATTGATTTATTTCATCGCACACAGCAATTTCTAGTTCCACTCCTTTTCCTGAGGAAAGAAAGAACAGCAGAACATGGAAAACTACCATTTTTTTCTAATTGATGTGAGTTCCCAGCAGGGTAACTTCCTCTCCCTGTAAAGAAGCAGGGAGCTGGCTGGCAGAAGGGGCACAATCACAGCAGAGATGACTTCCAAATTCTGGTTTGACAATCACCATTAGTAGAACTTTCATATGGGACTGACGAACTGTAATTAGAGGTAATTGAAGGAGGCAGCTGAATGCTTACAGGACAGGATACTTTCTCTACTCTTACAGTAGATTCAGGAGGATTTAACTGCAGACAGAATCATACTTCAAACAACTGGGTGATTTAAACCCTGCACATGTTGCATGCAACTCAAAAATCCATTCCTGCATGAAGGAAAGCCATCTTTGAAGAGTTAAACTTTTATTAAAGCATGTGAAATTTCTCCCTGTGAATACAAACTGGGAAACCTCTTGGTAGGCCTAGATATCTCTACCATATACAATACTGCATCTCAAAGTATCTACCTGGATATTGCAATTACTTTAAAGCTTGTGTTAATTTTGAGAGACTAGCCAATGTGACATTGTAATGCTCTCATGTATACACACATAGTACATTTACCTTTTTGTTTTCAAATGTACAGCAAGTGAAATTTTCATGCCTTTTGGACACAGCCATTACTCAGACAAGTTTCAGCTGACAGGAGCATTACTTGCATGTCTGTTATTTTCACTTCTTGACACATGGATGTAGAAAAGGCAACTTTAATACATCAAAAAAGGAAGAACCACAAACATTGAAAGAACATTTCAAAATAGATCTTAAAATAACTGCTCATCTGCTTTTTGTAGAACACACTGTTGTACATCCCTCGAAGTCTACATCCCTCAAAGAACACGATCACGTATACTTCATGAACATGTGTGCAGACTGTCTAAAGACCTGACTTGTAGCCAAGAAGTCTTCAGTTCTGAACTTTGGTTGCAAATCATGTAATCTGAGGTGGAAATATTAATTTTTCCTTTTATCATTTATTTGTGGGCACAAAAATGGCAGGTACATGCTGGGAGGGTCCAGTCCTAGCTCTGTTGACAGTACTCTCACTGCTGTGCTGTTCTGTACTTCTTAATTCTCCCCAGAGTACTCCTTTCTGTTCTACAGCTACATTCTCTTCGCTATTATAATTCAGAAGTAGCATGGAACAAGTTATAGTGTCAGGAACTCACAGTAATTTCTTTATTTATTTTAGTTCTAAAAAGGAAGTACAATACCTGTAACTTGAGTAGGTGCAATTACTTGACTTGCACTTGAAGTAGAGACTTCAGGAGCAACTTCAACAGGCAGAGGAGGAGATGTTTTCTCAATCACTACTGTGTGACATRGAATGGAAATCAATCACATTCAAAAAAAACCCAAAACCCTTAAAGAATTCATACATGATACTGAATGAGCCAGACACTATGGAGCTTTTCATTAGTTCATTCTGCTTAGATCTGGAGTAGAAAAAAATAGTATAATTGCGTTTTCTATCATTCTACTGCTTGTGAAAAAAAMCGAGGTGCTAAAGAAAACAAGCACAATAGTAAAACTTTTGCAGCAAAAGTTATGCATAAATCTACAAGGAGGYACCTACGTAAAGTTTCCTCTTGAAAGGGGTACAAGGCCTCAACTCTGCTGACATTAAAATGCTCATGTATGTAATCCAGGATATCACTTTTGCCTAAAATATGTCTTTGCCTCCTAACAAGTCACGCAGCCAATGCTAACCTTTCAATTCCTCCCACTTCAGCTTGCATGAATTTTTTTTTTCCATATTCTGCTCATGGAAAAATTGCTTGTGAAGCTGCAATCAATTTTTCATTAACCTCTGTTACAATTGCTTCCTTCCCATTCTTTGAAGAATTGTAAGCACACTCTCATACTAAAAGACAAGTCAAAACAAGTTACCTGGAAACTGTGGATGCAGGTTAATCGTTGAAATTCCAGGAGAAAGCTGAGGCTGCCCAGGCTCCAGATAAGGCTGCTTTTCTTGATCAAGGGAAGCTAATTCCTAAAAGAATGATTAAAAATTTACATTCTGAAAACATTCTCTTAATTCAGCAATCATAACAACCCACAAACTCCTGGCTTGAGAAACTGCTAATGTTCTCACATGAGTGGCTTTTGGTAGCAGATCATTAATTACCACCAGTTTAAGCCTGAAAAAACATAGAATACTATGTTTACACAATGGCATGCAATTTAACATTGATTTTATTTGAAGCAGACATTTCATGGAGCTTCTAATTGTATCTTTGGCTTTGTCTCTCCATAGTTCTCCCATCCTCTGGTCTTTAATTGTTTACAAATAGTATTTAATTGCAGTTCAGCATCACACAAAAGTATACAATCACATGTCTCTAAGTCTTTGACCACTGTGAAAGGTTCTCTCTTAGCTATTGCACTGATCATCTTATTTTTGTAAAAGTATTAGATTTTCATAGAAGTGTTGTAAGTTTTTAGGAAAATGAAATTAAGTACAGCTACAGTTATTCCTAGCAAATCCCATTATCTTCAGCACAGAGAACCTGGAACCTCCAGGATGGGGGACTTAACACAGATATGCACCTGCTCTTCTCCACTGAATACACAGCAACTGTAAAAAACCTAGGAAACTAACTTAGGCACTAATACAAGTCTTTTAAGCAGGTGTCACAAATGCTTCTCAAAGCTTCACACTGTTTCTCTCCAACTTATTTTCTCTAGCTGTCAGAATCTGTGGCTCTCCTTCATACTGTCTGCATTTTTCAACATCCTCTTTAAAATACAGGCTCCAGAATGGGATAGAACAATATAGTACTACACCCTCCACCAATGCCCTGAAGAGAGGTTAAAGTAATCTCTTTCCTGTACCTCACTACCTGCCTGTTGCTGTCTATAATAATAACATGAGCTCTTTTTTGCCTCAAGGTTTGCACTGTAAGTCCACAGTGAGTTGTTTGTTCCTCACAAACACTAAATCCTTTTCAGAGTTATCATATCACATCTCGTACACATGGTCTGCATTCTAATTCCTAGATAAATCACATAATGTTTTACCTGATCAGGGGCTGTAGTTGCCACTAAAACCAGAAAGAAAAAAGAAAATGAATCAATCTTCACATAACATTTACTAACACATTCTACTTAAAACTACTAGCACATTTGAAAGTGGTTGTTGCCATGGCAGAAAAATTTCAGGCTCTAACCTCATTCCAAAATGGTGCAAACTTGAAGTAATGTTCCTGAAGCAAGCGTAAAAACTAACCTGAAACCAGAATAAGATTCTACACACTGACCAATGCTTACAATTACTTACTCAATATTCAGCTGCCTTATAGGTTTCCCAATTATTTCCTTAGAAACAATCTGAGAAACTCACATGTTATTAACTCACTGATTAAACTCTTTCAATTCCTTCCAAGGCATATCAACATCTGTAATTATTTTAAAGGTAAATTAATATCATAATAGTATATAACTAACCATTAACAAATTTGCAAGAATTTATTGTAAAAAAAAAAATAAAAATTCAGTTTTGAAATTTGCCTTTTCTTTAAGCAAGCAAAAGTGGTTTTTTTTTTTTTTTTTTCCTCCACAAAAGTGACTTTTTTCTGGGAAGGAGAGGTAGAAATTTCATATGAGTTTTAATTTTCCATTGCAGTTTGCCTTTTTTGAATTTGCCTTTTACTGATGAAAAGCCGTATGATTCTGTAAAAAACTGTAAGAATATTTTTCTTTTCACAATCAACATTTTCCACAGGATAGATTTTTTTTTAAATCACTCTTCTTGCTCTAGTTTCTTCAGCATTAGCAGGGAGGCTGCTTATCAGAACTGGGAGAACTTCTAATAAAAATCTCAAAAATTCCAAATGCAAACATATCAAAACCTGGAATATAAAATTCAAACATGTGTATGTGTCATTACTGACTTACAGTAAGCGTATTTTAAGAGTTTTTTATTTAAAAAAACAATGCTTTTTTCTCCAGATTCTCTGTGTTTTAAGATTTACTAGAATGTGGCAATTTTTCTAATTACTGAATATATTTTAGCAAATGGTACACCAATTTTTTCCACTTTGTAACACAGAAAAGCCCAGAAGTTTCTGTGAGATTTTATAATCCAGCATAGTCTGTAAGTATATTTGAATGGCTTAATTTTCTCCCCAGATTCAGTTTAGCTCCATCTTCTTTTTGAAAGCAAAACTAGAGCAGTAATTTTAACTGGAAAGTAACCCATGTCGCACAGAATTTTGCAAAGTCAGCTGACTGAAACTCTTTCTAATAATGGCCTGACATACAGACACATAACTGCTACTTGGAAATAACCTRTTAAGTACTCAATATCATGAGAGGGTTCTTCAGCAATGTATTTCTTCTTGGCATGAACAGTCAGTTCACGCCAAGTTTGCTGGCAGTGTATTTATAAWAGTGCTGCTTTCTGCACTTCTTTGCTTCTGCATTTGTTTTAGACCCAGGAAAATTTCAGCTGCTACAAGTTCTTAGAGGAGCTTGCAGAAAACAGTCTGAGAAAAATATCTTAGAGGAGTCAGCTAATCATTAAACAGCCCAGCAGAGAGGGGCTGATCCAACATGGTCATGCCGAGGGAGTGCACAGCTGCAGGGGTGAGAGCAGACCACATGAAGGGAAGCATGCCCACATCAGGCGGTGCTTATCTACAGGAGTGTATAGAAGGAAGATGATCAAAACCCCTTAGCTTCTGCCACCCCAGGTACCAGTAAATCAAAGCCTGAGTTGAGTCCTTTGTTATATGTTAGAGATTATAAATACCTTTATAAAAGTCTTAAAACAAATATTGATCATAAAAATTAATGAGATTAAAGCAGTCTCTCTCTCTCTCCATGGTGTTCTCAGCAGTTGGTAGGAGCTATACATAAAATTTCAGAAGTAAATCACGTAACACAATACACTCCATCACATGGAATGCTCTGCTGTGGGAAGTGTCACCTCATTGTCCTGCACTGTATGCAGCTACTCCACAAAGAAACATACCATTGAAGACACATGCATAGAAATATAGAAAGACTAAATTTTCCCACTCTCACCTTCTTGCACAGCCATCTCAGTCTCACTTTTCTGTGAGAAGGTCAGTGCCTCCACTGGCTCTTCCTTTGCTGGGAGAGGTGGAGGAGAAGTACCTTTAGCAACAGGTTGAGTAATCGGGGTCTTGCCAATGACAGGTGGCTGTACTCTAACTGCAGGGTGATGATATAGCTTGTTTCTGTGAGGGCCAGAAACCGTATAACCCATTCCACCAGGGCAGATTTCCTTAAAAGCAGCTAGATTTGGGATGGGAAAATATTCCTTTTAGGAGTCTAAAAGTGCAATATGTTGACATAGTGGAAAATATAATGACTACCACTAAAAAGTTTAATCTCGTATATACATTTTTACAAAAAAAAATATTTAAAGACAAGCTATGCATTGCATGCTAATATGACTGAGCATCCTCCCAAAAGCATGTTCTGGCTGTTATTCCCAGGAAGTTTCTACTCCAGTTTACCATCTTTCTTCAGTTATGTTTAATCTATCATTTTATCAAGATAATTTTTTGTATTAATCCTCTTCAAACAGTATATCCTTTCTGAATATGAATTTAAATGTGCAAATTGTCATCATCATCTACATAGCATAAGGAATGAACATCACTATTTCTATCATTCTCATTTTGCYGAAACCAAAGGAAAAAAGCTCACCACCCTGTACTAGAGGAGCAGAAGAATATCAACCAGCAAGAACATTCATTCACAGGATCCCACTTGACTACATTAGAGGTCTCATACCAGCCCTGATCCAAATTCCACTGAATTGAGTAAGTCTTTCCACTGACCTCAGTGGGCTGGATAAAAACAAGATGGGGATCATAAAAAGACAAATCACCACTGGAAGAGAGGGGAAATAATCTCATTTATAAAGCTGCTACAGAAAAAGGTAATGAAAGTCAGGCAGCAGCACCTGCTCTGATCTCTGCAGCTGCTCTACATGAGCACCAGGTTTTGCAGTCCTAGTGGAAGACTAGAATGAAAAAGAAATACAGGTCAACCTTCCTCCCCATCAAAGATAATAGCTATGCTCCTGTCAGGGACAGGGAGACCTTCAGGAGTCTTGAGGGGGCAGTGCTTCATTGTCTTCATTGCTCTAGGTAAAGCTATGTTGGGATGAAACACCAAAGATTGTCTCCCATGTGCCCGATGTGATTTCTTACAGCTTCTTAAGAGATGTGCAGAGTGGGGCATTGGTAAGTTCACAAATTCTGCTTTGAACACATCAGGGTTTTAAAATGAATTAGCATCTAAAATAAAACCACAAAATACTAGCTACAGGTACTCCACAGATGAATTCATTAAATTATACATTAAATTGCACTATGCATTAATTGCATACTGGGTTCTGATAGCATCTTAGTAATAGAAAAGATGAAAGGTCAAACTGATTAAACTGAGTGGATTCAGAATGATTAAATACTTTTTGCTGAAAAATGCTAATATCAAAACTTGCCACAAACACACCCAACTGAGTGYGGGGATTCTGGTCAAAGGAGGAAGGCAGAGAAAATTTGACACCTGTCCCTTCAGATGCATACTCAGGATGTAGGAAATCTTGTTTCAGGTCATATTCTCTCAAATGCAGAATAGAAATGTGAGCCTTATTCTACCACAGCTCTGATAAGTGCTCTCAAGATCTGGGTGTACAAAGCTGGCCTCTCGGTCTCTCTTCTGGAGTTGGTCTACTTTGTACAAGTATTTTAAAAGCTATCAGAGAGTAAGATCATTACTTTTTAATTCAATGACTCTTAAATTAACATGGGATGCTGCAGTAAATACATTACCCCATTCTGGAGTATCCCACTTTCACACATTTTTCATAGAAAACTCTGAAAGATTATGAATTTAACCTGTTATAAAAAGGAACATGTTTTTAAATCATGAAAGTTGTCATGAAATGGGAAAAGTGTTTCCCACAGCTCATCAGAATTTTCCACTCACAGATTTTCTCTGATGTCTTTTCATTAAGAAAAATCACTAAAATAACCAATTCCACATAATATTCAATGATGTACTTTTTATGATTAGAGACCAGTCAACATTGCAAAAAGATATATTCTCTGCTCCAGAATACAAACAATTGGGCATAAAGCCTCATGCAATATTCTCATAGATGTAAAGCATCTGCATTTAAATTGTGAGTCATCTGATGAGACTCTATTTTTTTATCCATTAAAAAGCCATAGAAATGTTATTAATCTGAAAATGAACTGGACTTTTAAAATCCTTATCAGTGATGTAGCAACCCAATGGTCATGCAAGAAACAATGGCTTTGAAAATCAATTGAAATGTTGAAAAATGTTGGTCACTTCCATTTCCGTAAGCCCAACTTAAAAAAAGTAAGGAATCTGCTGCTCTCATCATGTCTCTGATGCTAGCTGTGGATTTCCCAAAGCAGCTAGCTAGTTTTAAAAATCTGAATCTTTATAAAATACTCCAGAGAAATACGTAACCTGTATTGTAACAGTGACATCTGCAGCAGCAACTTCATTAAGAACAGTAGATTATCATTACGAATACCTGTGCTAAAATACTGAACAGGCTGTACATCATGCATATTACAATAAGTAATGATGCTTTTAAAAAAGATGAATTTGACCATACATTTGGACAAAAAATAAAACTTTGGTCATTTAAGTTTTAAACAAAATCAGGGAACAGAAGGTACCGAAAAGTAGCACTCAGTATTCTCTAATATGTGGTATTTTAATCTATGAGCAGCCCAAATGAGGGTGGTGACCAACCAAGCTGGTATTTTCCAAGTCCTTATATATTTGAAAACCAGCTGGACTCCAAGTGAACGCTGATAATACAAGTGAGCTTTATGTATCAAGTAAGAAATCATTTAAGTGAAAGGTGGCATGAAATGTTTAACTACCAGTTTATTGTTAAAAAGGCAACACCATACTTAGCACATTTCTCAAAATGCATGGTAAAGATATGAAGGAAGATTAGAAAGCAGAGATACTCCCATAGATATCCCACTAACTGTAATGTAAACTACAACACATGTAGTTCTGTAACCTAATTTGTAAAAGCTGCCATCCTTTCACTGGTGCCTTTAAGAACTGAAGAGTATTAATTAGATTTTGTGTTAATTTGCATGTATCTATAGTCAGAATATAACGTACAAGAAATTTATCTTCATGTGATGGAGAACCAAAGTTCAAGGACATATTCCAAGATGCAAATATTGTTAATCTGGAATTCTATCACAACATATCAAAGATAATTCCTTTGTTTTAATCACAAAACCCTATGAACAAAACTACTATATATGTGATTATTCTACTACCATATAGAKAACTGTCATAATGTACTGATGGACACTTCTCGTTTAAAATCAGTTCTTGGATTTTTTTTTAAAGTATGCATAACAAACAGAGTGGGGGCAAGAGCTTGTATTTTTAATGGGCAGTTCTTACCTGTTCCTGGAAGCGGACACTTCTCACAGTGCGGGCCCCAGGCTTTGCCAACACTGCAACAGCAAAGCTGCTTGCTGAGCTGAACAGAAAGAGGATGCATGCATTGCTTTCCTGCACTAACAAACCGGTAGCAGGGTCCTTTCTCTTCAGCAACTATAGGATTATCAGCTGTAATAAAAGTGGAAGAGAGAATGGTACTGTTCACATGAAAACTAAACCAGAGAAACACCACTAGATTTCCAATACCAGTTAAATGGATAAATATTACCATCTGCACAAGTTTCATTTCAAACACAAAAAAATTCTTATTTCACATCAAACACTCCTGAATTCCAACTCATCCTAGACCAAGGATAAAAAGTATTTTAAAGAAAAAAAAAAWTTCCAAACCAGCAGTTGCCATGCTGCCACAATAAAGAGTCCGAATCAGTTCTCTCACTTGTACACAAGTCCAACTGCTGAAGACTAAGGTCAATCACTAGCAACATACAGTTGTGTCAAGCTACATAGCCACTGGAACATTCAGCTGTAAGTAGGCTATATAAATAAGACTGCAAAAAGATTAAGTATYATACATGGCTTCTTTTTATAAAAGAGACAAGTATATATTTACATTTTGTTACGCTTAGTTTTAATGTGGAAGAGCCAAAGGCCATAAGCTATGACTAGTATGAGGTAACAGGAAGCTAAGATCCATCCAGCTTTCTAATTTATGCATCCACATTCACATACAGCTAACAGTACTTGGTAATATGTTCACTTAACTCAAAAAATACAAAGACTATCTGATTTTCAGCGCAACATGTAAAAGCAAAAATGAAAACCAACTCCTTTTTTCTGGTGTTAAACTGAAAAGTTTTAAGAAATTCTTCAAAATGCTGGAAAACTTTCTCAGTAATTAAGTGTCATTAACTAGCAGCATAAGATAATTAAGCTGAAAAAATGAAAGAATTCACCTGCAGCTCTAGACTATAGTTTATTTTATAAATCTAAAGATAGCTCAGATAAGGAGCTTAGGAGATGAGGTATTTGTCACTTGTAAATATTCTTCCCATAAAACTTAAAATGAGAAATTTAATTGTTCTCTATGCCTTCTATTTTTCTTGCAGAGGTAGTTGATCTCAAACCAAGTAAAACCCGATTAACAGAGAAACACATTTGCATTCACGCTGTTCACAACTTTTTCTTTCTCCTAATTCTTTCTTAAGTTTTAATCCTTCTTAATCAGAAGGAAAATGTGCCAAAGATCATCCTGGGCTGAATGTTTAGTAACGGAAACTACCCAGGTCAAAGCTGAAGAGGTGGAAGAGGGGAGGGCAGGTTACAAAGATGATTTTGGCTGGGGAAGTAGCAGAGAGGGGAAAAAAAAATTGTGGGAAGGAGAACTTCAGGCTGGTGAGAAAGACTGAGTGTATGAGGAGGCTCGATGTGGCCTTGAAGGTTTTGTGACAAGAAAACCAGGAGAAGATGGCAAGGATCCTGGACAGCCACTGGTGGAGACCAAGGCTTCCAGGGCCAAGGACAAAGAGAGAAAAGAGGCATGAGCACTGAGACTGACTAAAAGCGAATAAGCTGAGAAGAGAAGGCAGGGACAGCAAAAAAGACAGGGACAGCTTAGAAGAGTTGGGGCCAGTCAAATAAATCCTCATCTAAAGTACAACTAAGTATCTGTTTTGATACTTTGATTAGTACTATAACTTACGTATGCATCTTGAGAGGGTAGGATCTGGCACAAATCCCATTTTACAGGTACATCTGTAGCTGCCCATGGTATTCAAGCACTCACCATTAGGGCATACTCCCTGTAACTGACACTCATTGATATCTGTGGGAAAATTGAAAATAATAAGATAGTGAAACATGTATTAATATTATTCTTTCTTCAGCAGTGATCTTATCTGTTTTTAAATATGTGCAGGAGAACTGTTACGAGTTAACATGCCGATCAGCACTTTTTCCCATACTGACAATATTTGATTTATAACCTTTTAAAAACACTGCTGAGAACATAACAGAAAAACAATTACATTTATACATCATTCTCAAGTACACTGAATTAAAAAACAAATACACTTTGACTGGCTTATCAACCCCTCTTTTCCTGACTAGATGATTGCTTGTGCAGTCAAACACAACTCACACGAATATTCACGGAGACAAGTTTTAAGCGATGTAGTATATTTTATACAGGATGGAAAATTGCTTGACACATTTAATACAGTTTTTATTAGTATTTGTAGTAGTGCCTGAAGGTTCATTGTGCTGGAAGAAGCACGATGCAAAAACATCATCTCTAGCCTAAAGAGCTTACCATCTTAATAGCAAGAATATGCTTCAGGAAGCACAGAACACATGTGACGTGGGGCAAAAAGGATTGCATCTGTGGGAACACAACTTTGTCATAATTAACAGCTGCTTTGATAAAGTTTGCTGTTAGGAGGCTACCTGCCTCAGTCTCCCTTTCAGGGTCTCGCTGAATTATTCTCCCATGCCCCAAGCATTGGGGCTCAGGCCTTTATCACACTTGGAGTTGTATATATAATCCACTTACTCTTAGAACAGGAYCCGTCTGACAATCATCTGGATACCATCTGTAACTAAGTCAGCCAAACTAGGATTTTATTTCAGGAGACAGTAACAATGTAGCTTGCACTGATAATCAAAACCTTAAAATAATAATTAAAAAATACCCCCTTCCCACCCTATAATTGTCTCTGTCATAAATTGTCATGTCTCCTCTTTCAGAAAAATAGAGACAGCACATTGAAACAGACCTACTTTAAAATGTTTACATGCAGTATTTCTACTTAAGACTTTCTCTCCTTATCCCTAAGCTAGGGAAAAATGTCTACCTTGGGTAAAGAAGCTTCAAGTGAAAGTCAGATATTCCAGCTAGCTCCTTGGAAATCAGGTATTAGTGATCATTTTATCTAAAATATATAATATTTATTACCTTTCCTCTAGTCTTTATAAAACCTTCACCATTTTATTCGACCTCATTGTATGTTGCTGCCTAATTCAACACAACCAATGAGGGTAAGAAGTTGAATATGCAAAATATAACAGATGTGATGGAGTTTGCTTTTGGAAACCTACAGAAAGAATCTTTCACATTCCTACCTCCTTCATTTTTCTCCACAAGTTTGGCTACCTGTCCCACTACACAGGAGCGCGTGACTTAAGCTCACAATACAGCAGACTCAAGCAGTTGCCATGTCAGCTGCAATTTTTTCAAAATATTCAGTGTTGAGCTTATCCCTCAGCTCTTCCAATGCTATACCTAAGCTAGTACCTTGACATCGCCTGGATCAACTTCACCTCCATGCACTTAGCCACACGTGACAGAGAGTGGTAATTTATATCCTAGAACTTTGGATGAAATGTGATGGAAACCATATGAATTACAAAGGATCAGCTCTGCCTCAAAGGAATTTTCAAGTGAAATTCCCAGACTACATGACTTTCTGACCTCAGAGGAAGTGGACTATTCAAAAAGGAGAATGCTATAAGAAAAGAGCACATAAACTTGCCGAGATATTCTCCTACAGCAGTCTACCTTTTGACCCATCCAATCTTTGAGCAGGAAGACATCCCATATAAGCACAGGAGTATCTTATTTAAGGATTGCACTAATACAGAATACTTAGTAAGCTTATCTTGTTCTGATGCACTCGATGAAAATTTGTTAGACCGTTTCTTCAGTTGCTTAGTCTGACTAGGTTCTTTCTTTTGCCCTGAAATCTCGAAATATGATTGAAGGCATCTACAGAGTGCCAGCTGATCCCAAAAGGAAGATCACCATTGTTTCAATACCATTATCTTTTGTGACTATTGCGAGGAATGAACTTAAATCTTAACAGGTAGCAAACTAAAAACATTATTGAAACATCCCTAAACAGAAACATATTGACGCTCTTGTAAAGTTGTAGAGAGGAAAGGACATATTGCTAACCCTCCACTTTCAAACATCAGGCACRACAAGGAACATAATGGAGGAGAAGACTATGAAATACCTAGAAAGTAATACAAAGCAAATACTGGAACACTCAAGAACCCACTATTGAATTTTCTACCTGTTCTCAATTTGGGTTGTCAGATCAGTCCTCAAATGCTAAATCATGGAACAATTCTACTTGCTTTGATGAAGCACTGACTCTGTTGTCAGAAACAAGTGAGAAAAAGAGACAATATGCTTTACTCTGAATACAGGAAAGATCTCGATATCCGGGTTCATTTCAAAATGAAAATCCTCAACACAATTACACAAATTACACACACACAAACATGCAAAAAGCACGTATAGATTTTGGAGGAAGAGAAGAAACGTAGCAGAAATTAAGAGATGGAAGAAAGAAAATATCAAAAATTAAAAATTAAGATAAGTATTTTTAACAAGGACTTTGCTCTTTCATTCTAATCTGACTTTTGCTTTTTATTGTTTAATATTAGTTACTTGTTGGTGTTGCCATTGGTACATATACTGAAAATAATTGCTCACTTTCTACATTTTAATAGCCAGACATTTTTAAACAGCTTTCTCCCTTTACAAATTCTAAGTATACATTTTTATTTATAGGAAAATTAACCTATACTACTGGGGGAAAAAAAAGGAAGGTATCTCCCAGGGGACGTATATAATATGTCACTTTTTCTGGAATATATATCCATGTAGAATTAGAAGAAATGCTTTGTCAAGTGAAGACAGCATTTAAATTTTAGATCAGTGAAAAAGACAACTTATTTTAAATAATATTAATTTGACTTTGATTTTATAGTTCTTATTTTCAAGGAAAGACCAAGTCTCTTGTTTGTTAACCATTAAATTACGTTACTATTTGCTTATGTGTCACCATTATGAAAAATTTGGCACTTTTCCTTCCTATCTAAGAGGATAACTCTACCATTTTACATGTATTTAAGCAAGGTAAGTCATTACATAGCTTAACATAACCACTTTCATAGTTTCAATGTTTAAAATTATTAATGACACATTTTTCATTTATTAGATGATGATTTTACTCATTGTTTGCATCAAGCTTCTTTTTAAGGAATGTTAAAAATCTACATATGGATACATTTTATTATTTGAATACTGAAAGTATATAGGCATATAAACAAAAAGTAAAATCCTGTAAAGACAGAGGTAGATAAGAAGAGAAAAAAAAAAMCCCAACATTTATGAAACCTGCTTTCTAACTTGTATTTGAATCATTTTATTCACAACACTAGTATTATCTGTACTACTCAAATGAACCGTATCTTTTAAGTTTGTAGAACTATACCTGTATGCTGTAAAAGGAAAAAATGGTGTCTGTTGTTATAATTCTCAAGCAGTTTTTCAATTTTGAATAACTTAGCTACTGAACTGAAATGTATATATTTACAGCGAAATTAAGAAAAAAAAATTCTGTTCTACAGAAGGGGGTATAAAATCTGGCTTTGCACTTAAACAAATTCTAGTTACAGGTTACAGACTTCAACTAGTCGAGTGATCTTGAATACCTAGTAGCGAAACTGTGCTATTTGGATTTTATAATGAATTTTTTTTTAACATAGCTTGTACTTGAATCTTTATACAGATAAACTGTAATTGTGAATTTTAAAGTGAATTGAATTTAAATATCATCTAAATAGAAATTATGCACGTTTCTACAGATCTGAACTTTATTTCATATCACTGCTGAGAAAACCTGGCATAGGAATGTATTGGACGCATTTGGTGATACTGGGAGAATCCTGTTTTAGAGTTTTGCTTACTAATAGTGAAAGTTTCACGGCTAATTTGGAGGTAGATGGGATCTTCCTATAATTCATCAATACGGAGTCATCTTTCTTTCCAAATAATTCAACTATTCTGCAGGAAACATTCACAGGTGCTGTCATTACTGCCCCGTATTAAATCTCTTCCCAGATGAACTGTTCTTGTACGTCTAGTATTTAAAAATGTAATACCCCATTCACATGTACTCTGTTATTGCTATTTAATGTGGACACTGCTATATTTAAGTACCAGCTTATATGTATGTAAATACCAATTAACGTTCCTTCTAGAGTTCCTGATATGGGTATTTCTCTTGCTAAATTTGTCCAATTTTTAAAGTTAACTTTATTGTGCATGTTCTGATGCCCCAGCAAAACTTAATTATAGTGTATTTCTAATGCCTCTTTTCCAAGTCATGTCTTCTCAATGAGCTCATAGAATTACTGAGCTGATGCTCTATGCTGAATTATACAAGCCTATCTAGGGATTCAACAGAAACAAGCCACAAGTGGATAAAAAAACCCTTCAAATTTTCAAAAGAAACATACATACATGTAAGAATAGTATTTATTTAACAACTTTAGGTGAAAAAAAAGAAAAAAAAAAGAAAAAAAAGAAAAACAACCCTCCAAATTTACTATCTACTTCACTTTATTTCAGACGGTGGTTAAAGGCCACCTACCCAAAATGTTTCCTACCACCTGCCAGCCTGCCCAGCTGTGCAAATTGTACTAGAATCAACTTGTTCAGGCAGATGGAAAAGTAAACTGATTCAAGAGTAACAGACTTTTTTCTTCTTTTTTAGCCCTCTATTTCTTGTATATGGGCATAAAAAAATATTTCCGTTTTAAATTAGTATAGCAATAAAAATTCATTTGCTCCATTGTAAAAACTAGAGAAAAAGCTACTTTAAAGTTGTATGAATAATCCTTTGTTGTGCAGAAGTATGAACTGATGACACGCTTGTCAAGGGATTTGATCAAACACCTTCATCTACACAGAGGAAATATTTTAAGGGGCTATGTAGCAGTACCGTAAAACCATACATATGTAAATAAAGCTTTCTAAAGACCAACTAAATATTAATTTTCAGTTTCCAAGGAAAACAGAGTAATGAAGTTCCACTGGTAAAAAGCCTCCGCGTTAGTGATACAGAAAAAAAAGGTTAAGCAAGGAGCTTTTCCAAGCAGCACCTTGCATGGCTCCACAGCAAACTCTCACAGCTGGTGCTGTTATTTATGATTTATAAAGAACTGGTAAATAAAGCATTGATTTTGTAATAGTTGGTGCTTGATAATGTGAATGACTTGACCCTTCTCAATGGTAATATACTGGTGTAACCCCACTGGCATGAAAGAAGCGTTGACATTCTGCACTGACTGACAGCCTGACCCTTTGCTGTTACTCTTCAGTATTATACATGCCAAATACACAGAACTGGTCCTTAACACACTGTGCTCCTGTATTTTGGAAGTCCGTCTCCATGGAAGTTTGACAAGAAATGAAAGCTTTACTCTTACTTTGGATCTGTTGAGATGGCAGTGGAAGCCACATGCCACCCCAGAGGCCCTGTTGGTGACTCCGCTCTCACAAGTTCATCCAAATGCACAGAAGCTTTGCCATAACCAGGGTCTTGACAGTGGTGCTGCAGTACTGTACAGATGAGACTGCTGTGTCTCAGCTCCTCCTATATCCTCTTCTAAGCACACAGCTTGATATATGGTGAGGTCAGCCACCACGCTCTCCTCCAGAGCCACCACAGTACTTCTAGCTTTGAACACCCTAGATGCTGCTAATCTATCCCACAATCTTCCCCACTAAGGAGAACTTAAAACAGACTCTCTTAACAAAAACAGCTGGTGTTTGATACCTTCCCACAGATTTTTATAGGTCTACTGGGTGTCAGGTCAATCTGCTCTCAGAAAATGCAGTGTGTTAATGACTCACTGCCACTGAATTTCCTGGGGAAAAAAACAAGCCAAACCAACCATTTCCTAACTGAATGCTTGTCTGCTCGTGTGAAGAGGTGTGACTACGAACAAAGTAATCTTCGTGATTACTTAATCTTAAACCCCCAAAACCTCCAAAAACAAACAGAAGAGAAGGAGGAAGACAAGAACAATTTAAGACGGTATTCATTTAAACAAGAAAGCACATGTTATCATTGAACTTGTTATAAACCACGACAACTATATATAGTTTTACTAAGTGCAAAACCAACTGCATCTTTAAAGAACTTTACATATGTTAATTAGTAGATAGAAGATGGAAATGAATGGATAACTCAGATATCAAAATGAAAATTTACCTTACTCATGGCTTTTTCTCCTTGCTTTCTAAGAACATTCACGAAGATTTCTTATTTGGATTTTTGTCTAGGGTAAGGCAATCTTCAAGGTTTTACATTAGAAATACCACAAAACACAACTGTTTTGAATGTACTTTACCAGAATCTTGTTTCACAAATAGTTAACAGAATTAGATGAAGAACTGACCTCAGTTTTTACTCATGACCATACACACATTTCCAATTACATGGGGTGAATATCACAATACTCAATTAAATTTCATTAAGTGCAGGCAACATTTAATACAACAACCTATTTTCTTCTAATAACTGTGATTTAGGGAAGGACTGAATAGTCCAGAAGAAATAAAAAAAAACCAGAAAAGATTTGAAAAACAACTTAACCCTTATTTGTTACTTTTCTCTAAACAGATCTTCCTTGCTTAAAGATCCAAAATCCCAGTGGCTTTTCAACATCTCAATCTATATTATGAGGGTCAGGCTCTTTTACTCAAGTATTGATTTACTTGTTCAGCTCTCTTACATGCATTGCACACTGGGGAATTGTGATGACTGAAAACAAAATATATGAATCAAAACTTTAAAAGGAAAAAAGTTAGATATGGGATCAAATTCTGTTCTAAGGTACTTAACTTTAAGTGACAAAGCATTTATGCACCTAATGGTAGGTTTCCCTCTGGCTATTGTAGAGGTATTTGTGTACAGAAGGGTACAGTGTAGTAGAATCTCTTTCTCTCTCCACTGTATGATGATGCATGGAAGGATCTACTAGAGAGGAGGACATGCTGCAGAAGGTATTCTCTTCCAATGCTCTGCTTGCATTCTCCAATTCTAGAATGGCTTTTAAAGTAGATTAGAACAGTCTTTGGGGCTGCATTAGCTGCTGTTCAACACTTTGGTTCTCTACTGGAAACCTACATTGCATACATGCAATGTTCTCCTACCTTTCCTTGAGCAATGGCATGCCTAATGCAATCACATTCAGGAAGTGAATCATTTCAGCTTTATTCCAGGATTAATGACACCATAACGGAGCCTGAGTATCCCTTCTCCAAGGATAACAAACCATGCCAAGTGTAAACATCCAATCCTAGGAAAAATTCCTGTGCCTACTTATAATGAGATCTGTACCTGTCACTTACTGCTGAAAGAATATGCTTTGCTTGGTTACTGTGAAACATACTCCGGTTTCTCTTCAAATTGCATAAATCTTTCRCCTTTTACTAATTCCGGGTCCTGCACTTCGGTCACACCAATCCCAGGCAACRCTACAGGCTTGGGGAAGAGTGGCTGGAAAGCTGCCCGGCTGAAAAGGACCTGGGGGTGCTGGCTGACAGCYRGCTGAACATGAGCCGGCAGTGTGCCCRGGTGGCCAAGAAGGCCAACAGCATCCTGGCCTGTGTCAGGAATAGTGTGGCCAGCAGGCAGAGGGAGGTGATCGTGCCCCTGTACTCGGCACTGGTGAGGCCGCACCTCGAATCCTGTATGCAGTWTTGGGCCCCTCACTACAAGAAGGACATTGAGGTGCTGGAGCGTGTCCAGAGAAGGGCGACRAAGCTGGTGAAGGGTCTGGAGAACAGGTCTTATGAGGAGCGGCTGAGGGAGCTGGGGTTGTTTAGCCTGGAGAAGAGGAGGCTGAGGGGAGACCTTATYGCTCTCTACAACTACCTGAAAGGAGGCTGTAGTGAGGTGGGTGTTGGTCTCTTCTCCCAAGTAACAAGCGAAAGGACGAGAGGAAATGGCCTCAAGTTGCGCCAGGGRAGGTTTAGATTGGATATTAGGAAAAATTTCTTCACCGAAAGGGTTRTCAAGCACTGGAACAGRCTGCCCAGGGAAGTGGTGGAGTCACCATCCCTGGAGGCGTTCAAAAAACGTGTAGATGTGGCGCTTTGGGACTTGGTTTAGTGGGCATGGTGGTGTTGGGTCGACGGTTGGACTTGATGATCTTAGAGGTCTTCTCCAACCTTAATGATTCTATGATTCTACGCTGAGTGATTTACTGGGTGCATCATAAACTACTGTAACCTCCCTTAATTTGCCCATTTACTGAAATACTTCAGATTCCTCAGCAAGCAAATATGAAAATGCTTCACAGCCTATTGGTCTTCTACACATTAACAGGTCAACACGACCTGAAGAGCTTGATGCCCGCTATAGCCAAGCAAAGTGGTGCAGAAGGACTAGTTGGTCAGCAGAGAGCTGTTYTGCTATAGACCAACCTAAAAAAGCTGATGGTTGGAATATCAGCCCTGTAGTGTTTCCCTTTGGCAGCCTCCAGCTGGAATTGTATTTAAGAAGAGAAGTTCACTGTGTTTTGGCTGTGTTAACCATTATAACAGCTCTTCAGACCACCCAGGCCCAGCTGGCCTAATGCAGAATTGCAGGAAACACTAAGGTGGTGTAAAGCTGTCTTCTCTCCCTTCAGCCTTGTAGCTCATCTGGACACATGGAGCAAGTCCACTCTCTACCCTTTTCAGATAGCGAGTGAGGCCCATATTTGGTCACAGACGTACTGGAATTTGAAACATTCCTATAAAATGAATTTCATTCTTTCATCTCCATGCTYAACGCATTGAATTTATGCTCATCAAAATCATCACAGCTTGGAGCATTTAACAACATTTAACAACATTTAAACGTTTAACCTAAAAACAAAACTGTAGAACTGAATGTACATGTTCATTAATGTGTTCTAGTCAAAGCTGCAATCTTCTGACAGTATGTTATTTAAACCTATCTATTCATTTTAAGCAAAATATTTTTGCTCAAGAAAAAGGTCTATGAATTCAAAAAAGCCAGGGGCCACAACAAGAATTTTGAACTATGCAAATGTAAACAAAAATAGTCTTTAAATTGTTGTTTGAAAGAAATCATTGCTACCATTCATGTAAAGAATGCAGTCAAATTTCTTTTCAGGAGCACTGAGAACTTTGAAATGATAGTGTCAACTATCAACACTGGATCAGGGTTTGTTGTTTTTTTCTTTTTTTTTACTATATTATGTTGAACTAACTAAAAGACAAAGTTTTCATAAACAAAGCTGAAGAACACTAAGAAGTGATTTAGTATTAATTACAATAATAATCCCTCTTTTGAAACAATAGATCTCATTTATATACAATGTGGTTTCTATTTTACACATTTGGTAGGTGATTTTTCATAACAAGAGTAAGTCTGTCTCAATAGACAATGAAAAATTCAGATTCTCAAAGTCACATTACATGCATAAACAGAAGAAAACAACTTATAATTTCACATTTTTTAAGACAACACATGACACAGACAACAAGCCATAAAAACTAAATATGTAACAGCCTCCAGCGAGGACAGTCGTGATATCCAGAAGGATCTCATGAAAATTGGATCAAGAAAGGGAGCTTGTAGAAGCAGAAAGCCATCAGACCACCACAGTCCTGGTAGCTGCACTGAAATATTCAGAAGAAACTTGTGTCTAGAAAGTATTGCAGCCCTTCTCATCTCCTCTGTCCCAAGTGCCTGGCGCCAGAGGTCACAAGCAATGTCAACATCAGCAGCCCACAGCTGATTCCAGGCCTAAGCACCATGGAAAGGTAAATTTCTGAAGGGGGACTTCTGCACTTATCTCTGAAATCAGATTTCTATATTTTTCAAAAACTGACTGACTTTGTTTAAATGACTAAGTAATAAAACTGAATGAAAAATGTTTATCTCCTTTTGATGCAAAGCAAGCAACTTGCCTTTCAATAAGACCTGCACACACTTAAGACACTTTGCTGCATTTAAGCAAAACAAGCCTTCTAGATCAATTATATATTAATTAGAATTTGTCAAAGTACCGGGCAATTTCTTAATTAGAAATGACCTAGTGGTCAGTCATTAAACATTATTTAGTAATATCTGCCTTGACAGATGTTTTCATGCAGTAAGTGCTTTAATATGCACAATATCTCATGTTGCAAATTAAGACTGGAATATATAATTTATGTTTCATTTGTGAAAATTTGACTCATTCTGATAGGTATATGCTAGGCTTCACTGGGAGCGCCATCTGACTGGCCCAATATGCAGGCATCAGTTTTTATTCTCTTTATGAAAATCAATTACAGCTGTACCTACTAACAACATTGAAAATACTGTTCCAACTGTTTCTGCTTTAGTTATATTGTTAACCACTATTAATATCCTCAGTTCTAAGAAAAATATAATAACCAGCTTTTACTACCTCTGTTATAGTTGATTGTTTCAATAACAACCTGATTAGTGAGAACAACAAGGGGTAAAAGAAACAAACAACAAGGTTTGGTTGCTAATGAAACTATTGCAACATATATTTTTAAAAATCACAGAAAAAAAACCAGTTGCTTATTCTAAGAAATGACCCACTGATTTCTTCTGAGCTAACAGAGTAGCAGCAGGAGAAATCAATCCAACTCATTTTGTGCTTCTGCATGGAATTTACTGGAACACAAGTTTGCAGAGCCACACTTTTCAAACACATAATCAATGTCCAAACAGCAACCCAGCCCAGTTTCTGGAGATATACTTATTTCTCAGTATGATCATCATAAAAGAACTTCTTTGAAAGAAGGTTGTTAACTTAGTAGCTAAGTAAACATTAAATAGCATTTCTTACGAAGCGAAGCTCTTTTATTACTTAAAAGTAATAAAATATATACAACATGCGGAGAAAACAAATTTATTACTGTATTTTAGGGACAAATGTAGGAGGGCAGAAAATGCCTTCAAAATTTATTTTAAATCATGATGAAGCTAAGGGAAAAAAGCTTGAAGTCCCCAGAGTACATGATTACAGAATTTGATCCATCAACATACAAGCATTAGTTTCTGCAAGCTCATATACATCTGATGTTAAGCATATGGGGACTTTTCAAGAACTTCCATGCACAACTTTTTACTTCATTGAAAACCAACAAGTGTTCAAGTGTTTTTCCAGTTCTTCAAGATAAGATTTTCAAAGTCCTCTATTGGCAATATGTTAGTTTCCTGAAAAAGGAATCCAACCTTTACACCAGCTGTTTTTTTCATTCTATTTCAGTTTTCCAAGAAAACCATTAGCAGAAGGAGGAAACAGTAAGTATAATTTTAAACAGGGAACAAGAAATTAGCACTGCATGTGGATTCTGACAAAGAAGTTGCAACTCTGATAAGCTGTATTTTGGCTTTAATGAGAGCCT
The DNA here is from genome assembly GCA_030449065.1 of Oceanodroma leucorhoa. Lineage (NCBI taxonomy): Eukaryota > Metazoa > Chordata > Aves > Procellariiformes > Oceanodroma > Oceanodroma leucorhoa. The sequence continues at coordinate 9,090,934 of JASVER010000006.1, read as the reverse complement.
TAAGGCATCCACGTGTGTACATGTAATAAATCATTTCATTGAAAAGATAATTACTGAGGGGGAAAAAAAGCTTTCTTGATAGCAATTACACTAAACTGTTTGAATTAGCATACCCACAGATGGTTCTTTGTTGTCCTACATACACATTAGAGAGAAGAATGTTTCATTACATTAGTTCACTCACTTGAAAGGAAAAAAATCAGGACCTGGTTATTAATCACACTAATACTACATAGGCTTTGTAAACTAAGAAGGCTTTTGACTGCAGAAACAATGTAGAACAAAAGGTTAATCAAGCTTTTAGGCCTGTGTTTTCAAAGGCAGTGAAAGCTGGACGATATCTAGGTGAAAACAGCAATCTCTTTTAGCTGCAGGCAGGGATTCAGAAATATATCCCCATTACTATTTGGTCTGGCAATGCTGGCCCTTTCTGAGCATGGACACAGTATGYACACCCTTTGAGCAAAGAATAATCTAATTAAAATGTATACTTGCATATGGACGTGCTGTGCCACTCCCTTCCAATTTCTTTGTAAGGATTATTACAAGAATGCAAATACTCCCCCTCCAGCAGCTTAAACAGTTTTCTCTTCACAGCTATTGCTGTTGCTTTGCTCCATGTTTGTGATATGGACAGCTGTTTCTTCATTAGCCCTGTCCTCTTCTAGAAAAGCACGTCTGATCCAGATAAACACAAAGAGGACACTTGTGCCTGACCCACTGAGAAGCACATGCTAATGACCATTTCAGAATTGAAATACACCCTGCCAGCAGCTTTCACATATGAAGCTAGCTTTCCTGATGACCGTTCAAAATCCTGAGGTCAAAAAAAAAAAAAAAGAGGTCAAAATCCTGACCCTCTGAAAGAAAATGGTAATCTTGTTACTTACTTCAATAGGACTAAATTTCATCCTGCCTTTGTTCCATGGGTATTCCTTCTCCCAGTTCCTTCCTTATTTGTACCTCTTTTTTGGAGTGTGCTGGTGAGTAAATTACAGAGAAGCCACCCAAGTCTCAATAAGGCAGTAATGGGAACCTGCAGCAGTCACCACTTCTGTCCTCTCCAGAAAGTTAAGAGATTGTCCCCCTCCCTCAATTCATCAACAGTCTACTTCTTGGTGGGATAATCCGACTCCCATTGTCTGATTAAACTCTAGGTTATAAGTTTCCATGTATCAACTATAAGTTATATTTAGAGTCTACAGCTTGCTCTCTTCTGGATAATGATAGCAGTAATAAAACAAACTATTTAAAGCCTCGTATTTCTTGCAGTATTAATTATGTAGCACAAAAATGTGTCAGGGGAAAAAATTATCAAAACGCAGTACAACAAACAATGACTAGCCTATCAGGTATGGATCCATTTCTGCACACCACCATGGCAGGACTTAACTCCCTCTTAATCTCCTACCCAGACACATATGTTCTCCCTCTCTATCAGCCTGTCACTGCTCAGCGAAACAACTGGCCTACTTCTGGCAACCTTCACAAGCACTAGACCATTTTTTAACTGTCTGTAGCCCCTGATTGAGGTCTTAGTTTCCATGAAATAAGGTTTGCTAACACCTAGGTACAACCCCTTGAAACAAACTGAATGCCCTACTTGCCTTTAAATGCCTGCTGGGTTGCTGCTGTCTAGGAAACCATCGTGTRTACAGTGCGGTTCGCACACAACTACTGGAGATATCAAAAACTCCTGTCTCTCCTGGACCATGTTCAGAGGGATGCATGATGGTACTAATGCATCATGGTATCTCTTCCAGACACTTTCTGTACTCAAAGTTAGACATCCTCTCTTTTGCAGACTCTGAAAAACCTCGTAACTAAACCTACGTTTTTAATTTGAGGTGTGAAAAGGTGGCCCATCTATGCCTTACGCTCGCCTCCTTCACCTTTTCACATTGAAGTCCTCATCAATAAGTTGCCACCAACATTTCCCCATCCCTTTTATTTATTAAGAGGACTCTACAGTCTTTCACTGCAGATCAGGGAACAAGCTCTTGAGATGCAATTTGCAGCTCTCCTCCATTTAGTTTTTTACTATTTTGACCCAACCCAATTTCCTCTCACAATCCTCCAAATGCCCCTACCCTGCAAGCTGGTAAACCACTAGGTAGAGAACTGAGCAGCAGATCAGCTCAAGCGCCTATACTTTCAGATAGCAGCTCGCATCTCCCTCAGCAGTGGAAACAGAGGGATGTTTGTGTTTAGTGCTCAATAAACTGTATTTTTTTGGTTGGTAAATAATTTCTTTATGCGGCTGGCTGCTGCACGTTCCTTCATCGATGTTCTAACTGAAAGTTTTCAGTTAAATAAAATTAATTTCATTTCCARAGTGCCTATACATATCCTTTAACACCAATTACTCTCTCATTTTCTCCTTCTCTCCACCACCACTACTACTTGTTGGGACCTCTTTTACCGTTACAGTGTCAACAATGACTAACAAACCTGACCATAGGTCAGTGTCAGACTCACTTGAACTCATTCTTCTCTTCCTTCCCAAATCTCTCTCCAGAGCACCACTGCAGGATTGCTCACATCTTCTCAGAGCTCCTTTCTCTTGTTTACTTGAGCTGTGCCATACAACTTGGACAAGCAATTAAGCTTTTTCCTACATCCTCATCTGGCACCTCTGTTCAATACTCCAAGATACACAGAAAGAACGAGCATATGTCTATGATCATCTGTTCTCGGATATCTCTCTCGGATAGAGACACCATAGGCCAGGAGAATCTAAATGTCCCAAGCCTTTCTGTGGAGCTGCATGATCATGCAGATCACACAACTCTGTATGTTTTGATAACTCCTATGCTTACAGCCAGGAGATACAGGGCATAATCTTGGAGTAACACAACTTATGCAGTATCTACCTTCACACATCCTCACCTGCACTATGCACATTCTTGAAGTACGTGGGTCACTGCTTTACATGGCAGCCWGGTACGCATGGTTTTTCATTTCCCCTTGCCAGTGACATTATCTGGCTGTTTTCAGTACTGTTGTGTCTAACCTCTTAAGTCCAAAAGAATTGTTCTCTGGTTACTCTATACTTTCATGATTATAGAAATTATTCTCTATTGTTAGTTTCATCTGACTTAATTGAGTAAGTCTGCAGGTTCACTGTTTGGCAAAAGAACTAACAGAACAATGTGTTTCTACTGAAAAAYGAAGTTAATGAATCCTTATGAAGTCATCTTTATAAATCATCGAAGAAAATGAGAGTATACATAAAAGTTTTAAAAGTCTTTTGCCCCAGAGAAAAAAAAAACAAACAAAAAAACAAACACAACACTCTATGGAGTTGCCAATATTTGCAAAGAATTAGAAGAAGCCTCAACATTTTTTCCCAAATACAAATCAATGGACTGGATCCATTCATGTAAGTCATAAATACCAAAGAACCTGTCACAGAAAACTGGTACTCCAAATAAACACAATCAATTTTGGGCACTATCATACCTTGACAAAATGTAGCATTGATCCTCTTGTAGCCTTGTGGACATTCCATCATAGGACTGTATCCATGGTAAGCTGAAGAAAAAAATTACGTCAGTTAAATACTGCTGGTTTTTATGCTTATTTAGAGAGCCTGACAGCTAAATTATTGTCTAACTATAAAAAAATATCATTATAAGTTTTTATGATGTATGGTTAAGGATAAAAGGTCAAGAAATTAAAATTAAAGGTTGTACAGATAACCTTAATTCCATCTCTTTCCACATGTATACAACTTAAGTCTTCAGTTATCCAGTCAAATTTATATTTTTTCCAAAAAAGAAATCTTTGAAATCAGGAAATTATCTTTCATCCTAGTTGTTCTCAAATAATTACTTTCCCAAACCAGCTACAAATATCATGTTGGGAAAAGATAAAAGTTGAAGATTCATGATGGAAACTCAATGGTTTTAAAATTGAAAGCAGTTTTAGAAAGCAAAGTATCTTTAGTGTTAAGCAAAATTAGTGGGTATCATTTCTCCTACCACAATAAATTAAAAAAATATTTGAAATACATAGGAAATAGAAGTAGATGAACTTTTAAAACAAGGCAGAAAGAAGAAAAAAGCACATTTGTGATTTACGTAACAAAGTTGCTGAATTTTAGAAGACTGTGTGACTTATTGGCTAAGCAGCGTAAACTGTCAAGAGCATAACAACACTGCAAAATACAGACTGAGTTCAATTTTGACAAAATATAAAGTGTTCTGTTAACTAGATTTTTATTTCTATTTATTCTTTCCTCCATTTAAGGTTGCCTCTGAGACTACAGAAAACTGTTTATTGATTCTTAAACTGTTATAACATCATAAATGAGAGTAGTAACTTCTTTGTATGGTTATGCACTAGAAGCTAACCTCTTGGCAAAGCATAGTACTTTATTAAACATATAGGACTAAACTTTTGGCACTATGATCACACAAGTGCCTTTCATAAGAGTCAAGAGAGTTTTTCATAATTTGAATGCTACAACACAGATACCTTACATTTGGTCAGATCTTTTGTCTTCCTTTAAAAGTGTTCTAAATGTTCATCAGGCCAAAAAAAAAGAAAAAAATCAAACACATGACTTTCCATCTTTACTGTATATAAACTGTCAAATAAGACAGAACAACTGAGAGAGATAATGTTTTCAATTGGCTTCACTTCACATATAACGCCTGAACTGCACACTTATCCCTGTAGCTTATTTTATAACTGGTAACTGGTTGACTATAAGGRTGGGAAAGAAAAAAAAAGAATTATTTTCATTAGTTCTAAAGCTTTTCCTATTCTTTGGAAAAATTTAAGTGATGATCTTGCTTTTGCAGTGACGTAGTTTTATTTCAAATTGCTGTGAATTATGTAAAATAATTGCTTAATTAGAACATTAAGATTCTCCTTAGAGATTGCTTAAAGTGATAAAATGGTTAAACACAAAAATAGTACAGGTCAAAATACAGCAACAATGTTCTTACAGTTTTGAACACATACTTTTCTATCTTTACATTGACTACAACCATTTTAACACAAATTAAAATTTGAAAATTTCATCTCTCAACAAAAATGTGGCAGCTACATATTTATTTTCAAGGCAGCTCCAATCTTTTCACAATGATAATATTAAAAACAGTTGAAATTTAAGGTGAGATTTTCAAAAGCGCAACGCATTAGCCTATTCCTGGTCTGCAAAAATGTCAGCGAAACTCCTAATGCTCATGTTGGGAGAGTCAGATTCATAATTGCACTGATTATGTCCTAACTTATCAGTGTTTGCCATTGCAGACCTGATTCAATTCACACTAAAACCAAGGGAGTCTCTCTRACTTTTTATGGGCAGGAATGATACCCTGCAGTACAGCCTAGTGGAAGAAAACAGAGGAAGAGCAGAGCTCTTCCAGTTGYAGATGGAGACCAGCCCACAAGCTATGCCAGGCCTTTTCCAGTGCTGCAACGCATTTCTCCCTTCCAGGGTACTCAGCTGCTTTAGAAAGTGCAGTGGTGGAGTGAGGTCAGAGATTTCAACCTCTCCCTCCCTCCTCATCCTCCTACTCCCACACTGAACAGGAAATAGCGGCTGACTAGCAGCTGTTCTCTTCCTTCTACAAAGAGCAGCAATGTAAGCAGGTCGCAGTAGAGTAAGGAGCTTACTCAGTGACGGCTAGTGATCCATGTGGGAGCTGGATGGAGTCCAACATTACTTACCCTTTACTCACTTGGACAACCTGTTTGTAATTATTAACTGTAAGCAAAGAGTCCGAACAATCATAACATTCCCCATGTAACACAGAAATGTACTTAGTCTTAAAAGTTGTCTTCTGTAGAAGCCCTCAAAAATGGTTATCCAAAATGGTTCCAAAAATGGTTCCAAAATTTCTTTTATTTTTCAGTAATACTGAATAACCCATAAACTTACAGACATGGGAGCTGTCTCAGGCCAAGGCACATGACTTTGCAACAAGACAGAAGCCCTGACTGAGCAGTGGCTATTACCCAAAATACGCAAGTACATCTTTACAAAGTGACAAAACCCTATTTAAGTCCATGGAAACACGCAGACTTAAGTACATCCTTAAGTAGTTGACTGAARAGAGAAGAAAAGTGCCTGCTAATGAGACTGAAATATATGCTTAAATATTTTTCTGAAGTGGGTTTTGCAGAAGATCACACTAAATGCAGCCTGATTATGTATTATGATAAAAACAGGTCAATCTTAAATGAATTTGATGAAGCATAAAATCATAAAAGCAAAAGGAAGTCTGCTCCCAAAACATCTACAATAAAAAGGATAATACCAATTTAGTGAAGTATCAGAACAGGTCAAAATGACATGGGACTAATGTCAGACTAACTTTGCCTGCTGAGACACTACCATGGACACTACTTAACTGATAACTTGCTAATAATTTACTTGACTCCCAAGTTGTTCCATTCAGTATCATATATACAGATATATAAATATATATGCATACTCTTTTTACCACCGAAACATTCTCATTATTGTAAAAAAAACAAATAAAGGAAAAAAAAAAAAGACAACCTTGATGAAATATAAATCCTTAAGCTGGCACTCCACACTTTCATTAAATCTTATCATAAATTTACATTTATATTTGGAAATTGTTTGCTCTACAGAAGCATGACACTTTGATACTGATGTGAGGCTTAATTTGACACCTATGCCCAAAGGACACTTAGGCCCATATCCAAAACAAGTTRTGTGCCTAAATTCAAATTGAACATCTGTAAAACTCTAAGATGCTGTAGGATCACTTAAACTCTTGCAACACTCCAAATTTATCACCTTAAGTTCTTAGAAATCTGAAAATTCACCATTTGCACTCATGCAGAATTGCCATATGTCGTGGCATGATTGAATAACATCATGCTTAACTCATTCCTAAATCAAATCTAGATTAAGAAATTGCATATACAATTACCAAAGCTTCTTGACAGATTCAGTGAATATTCTTGAAGCATACACCTACCAAATCATACTCTTGATAGAATGTAGTGGTAGATAACCCTGTATTTTAATCTGGAGAAAACAGACAGTGCACCCATCTCCTCCTCCCTTCTTAAAACACTACTGTACAATGAGAGCTCCCACCTAGAAAGATGAGAAGTGTATGCCATTATGTCTAGGAGACACAACCCCTTACTTTCCAGGAATGCTTTAATCACAAGGACAGGATTATTCCAAGTGGCTACATTCTCTGCCTCCTCTTGAAATAGTACAATTACGTTCAAAAAAAACAATTCCAGATTGAGCCAGAAAGCAGGAGTGAGCATGACTCAAACCGTAAGTAATTAAGGACACTGGGAAAGAGACTGGGTTCCCAGTCCTGTTCCAATAATTGTTTCTACATTTTACGGGCTAGGGTATTTCCTCATAGGTATAAAATGTGGATTAGAAATTATTCTGGCAGATACAAGGAACTCTGAATTGCCCCATCTTGAGCAAGTGTGCTAGCCATTAAGCTTTTATTATAAAGGACAGTGCTCATCTCATTAGCATTTCAAAAAATTATTCTTACTCAGTGCTTTGAAAAAAGGGTGGTCAATTTCCCTTCAGGAGAGGTTTTAGGGTGAGTTCAGGCACTTCTCTGCACCCACTTAGGAAGCATCTGGGCACCAGGATTTTGGACGTGGTTTGTCCCAGTGTTTCCCTGTTTGCCTGCTCTTAACATCATGCCGAGTGTGTTGGCATTAAGCAGCTGCCTGATCAACATGTTGTCTGTTGTGGATTCCAGGCTGAGGAGACCAGTGTTTTGCCTGAGCTATGAAGAACTAGCACATGGGCTTCCCTTCGAACCAGGCACCAAAAGTTTGTATTAGTAGTTCCAACCAGTTTTTGGTTGAAGCACATTTCAGGCTTTTGTAATTTTCCCATGGCACACCTATATCCACTAAGCAACATTCTGCACACGCACATGCTTCTGATGAACAAAACTTTCACTTGTAGTTGAATTGCTACTTCTTTGGAGAAAGCTACAACATCAGGATATATTTYACAATTCAATACAGAATGCGTGTCTCTGTTAGAAACTGTATTTATGTGCTACAGGAATAAGAAGTTAGATACCTGAGTCTTTTATTAACTATGAACCTCAAAGACCCCAAAGAGGCTCTCTTTTGGAAGCAAATCAGAAGACAAACATACTCCAAAACACAAAATTTAAGTGCTTCATAAACTAGCAGATCAGACTGAGTCAGTATAAATTTACACTAGACTCTCCTGTGGAAGGAGGAGTCAGAGAAGTAGGAGTAACAGTAGATTTTCTGCTGGAATTGTATTTATGTCCACATTAAGACTTGCGGACAAAAGTATGCTTCCAAAAAAATCAAACACTGAACACGTTTCCAGCATTGCTATCTGTACAAATAACAGGGGCCTAGAAGACCTAGATAAGAATGACTGCAASTCCTTGCACTATTTTTGGCCCATTCCATCTGCAAAGCAGAGATTACATCTTTCATTTAGTGTTGAAAATATGACATGACAGAGAAGGATTACTATTCCTGTGCAACAATGTCATTCACAAAAAGTTTAAGAGACTAGCTTCACCTATCATGTAAATAATTTGAAATTTCTTTCTCATTATAATATGATGTCAAATCGTAGCAAAAGAGCGAAGACAGTTTTTGTCATTGTCTAATTGTTGAGGAAGATATTTCAAAAACAGAGCAAAAAGAAATGTAACTGACAATTTAGAGTCTGGAAAACTTTGGCTTCAAACTTGAAAGTTCATCTGCAGTCCCAAAAGGTCAGTGCATTCTCTCCAAGCAGTAACTGGCGCCTCTATAATTTAACATTTCTGTGCAAACTTTTACAAAAATAAATCCAGCTGGAAGAGGCAAGATGATTCAATGTCATTATCCCTCCTGCACTGAGCAAACGCAACAGTGCATCACTGACTTAAAGGAGGAGGAAGGGATAAAAAACTCAATGACGGTAACTTTGCTGGCTGCACTGAGTGCCTGCGTATTGTAACTCTGCTGGCATGCAGGAGAATTCCAGTTTCTGCAACCTGTCCCTAATCAAACCATAGCATATTCTTTCYACTAGGTTGAGGGGAAATACAACTTGAGGGGAAAAAAAAAAAGCCATAAACTGATCTAGAGAATAACAACAAAATAGCACTTACATGGCTTCTTGGGACATTTCTGGCATTTGTTAAAACCCCAGGAAGTACCCACGGTTCCACAGCAGTCTTCTTGCTTGGAAAGGCCAGGAAGTGCTTTGCCACACTGGAATAGTCAGGTAAAGAATACTCCGGTTAATGATACTATATGATGCTCACTTCTAGCACAATCTTCTTTTTCAATCATCTTGGGTCAACCTCTTGCTGAGACACTGAAGATTCACTGGAGCTCTTAGCTGAACTTAAATAGTGCCCATGCATTGCAATGGCTCTCTACACAGGCATGAGCAAATWAGGTGACATTATTATCTTCCCCTGCGTCAACTTGAAAAGAAGGACAAAGAAACAGAAGAGAACAGTATGTCATAGGAATGAGTGAGTATATTTCCAAGGTAGTAACTCGCCACTGGCACCTATTCCCTACATTTTTCCTCATAAAAACATGCTTGTCCACTTTTTCAAAAGCTGTATAAATTATCTCAAATACCTTTCTAATTACTCTCCTAAAGAAAGGCAAAAGGTATGACTGTGATTTCTATAATGTTATTCCCTATTAAAAAGCCTCAACTTTCTGCCAACTTCTGTTTAATGTTTATGACCACTTACTGAAAATTGCCAAGTTATAATGACAGATTCTGCTGTCCAGATACTAAAGAAGGTAACACAGATAAGATGACTGAAACTTAAATTACTGATGTCTGCGTTATTCCAAACAAGTGTCTTACTCCATGCAAATATTTAAATTAATCTCACAATAATTTCTGAGGTCAATATTCCTTTTTTTCTTCTGACCAAGAATATTCTTATTATGCTTTTTATTAGTAAGAATACTCATCTTCAGAATCTTACAAAATACTTAGTTATGTTCTTGACGTTTGCAATTTCCTTCCATTTTGCACGGTAGAGAAAGCTTAAATGTATTTCTGAGATGTAGACAAAAATACATCTAAACCAATCAATTAGGTATGAAATGGAAGTGCACAAAGCACAAGAGAAGTGCATGACAGCTGCACTTAGTAACACTTCCAAAGCAAATGCTGATATAAATAGGCACTGCAGCAAACAATTCAAATGTGCTGAAGTCTGAATCCTCAGTACACAGTGAATAGACCTTCCCTGATCTAACTTCCTAACAGGATACAAACCTCTGACCCAAATGCTCACTGCCGCTTAGCTTTCAGCTCAAGATAGCTGGCTCATCCTATGGCACAGGCTGTGGCCTTGTGGTTGCTTTCACTTCAGCTGGTAACCCAGTCACCCACAGTAGGGGATGCATGCTGAAGGCACAGGCACTGACGGCTTCCTCCAACCTTCCCAAAATTTTTCCAGTGTGCTCTTAATCGTACTCATGAGTCAATGATGTTTTCAAAGTACAGAGTTACTCTGTGCAGCTTCACAGTATGACTGCTAACAGGATAGCAGGCTAACCCACAACGTCAGGGCTCTGACTCATCTGAGGGTCCCCTCTTTGCATGGTAAGGGCTGGCAAGGCATCATCCCAGCCACCTTCTCTGCCCCTTTTTCACAGATACTCCCCAGGCGCCTCCTGAAACACCTCAGCAACAAACTGAAAGCAGCACCAGTTCACTGTTAAAACACCAGACTGTAGTGTGCAACCTGCGGCAGCTCTGCATTTGCTGCTTGTGAAGCTTAGACATCTGTCAAGTAAGGGATGTGTGAGCAGCCAGGAGCATCCTCTGTCCTAGCCTCTCTCATGAAACAGAGCTTTTAGCACCAGAGCAACTTAGTGAAGTTACGGTTCACCTCTGCCCATCACCCCTACATGGGGTAGCACCACTTGCGCTCTGAGCCACATTTTAGGGTGACACATGAACAGCATAAAGACCAGAGTGGCCAAACAGGTTAAAAGAGACTGATAAGTAATTGTGCAACTTTAGGAGTCTATTTCCACACTACCACCTGCAGAGGGTCTTGTGACAAATTTTCACATGTTCCAAGGGGTGAGAAACAGTCTTGGCCTGGATGGTATTTGGCTGTGTTAAAACAGTAAAGTATCAAAGCAAGTCCCATCTTTCAGATGCAGGCCCATGCTTACACTATGTCAACACGTGTCTTTCAGGCTGTCTTGCGCTCCCCTGCCTTGGGCAGTGGCAGGATTAGTACGAGATTGACCGTTCCCGATCAGTCAGCTAGAGTCCGCTCTGTTTCCAGAAGCAATTCTTTGCCCAACACTTCACAAAGGCCGTCAAGATGCACGAACAGAGAATTCTGCACAACTCCCTCTGCTGCAGCAGCTTGGCTGTTTTCAAAACTGGAACCAGCTCTTTCAACTGTCTCTAGCTAGATGATACACAGATCTTGCTGCAGTTCCCAGAAGCTTGAAAATCCTTCAACTGGAGAGTACTCATGTCTCCTCCAAGTGGYTGCCCTAAAACCTTAGAGAATCCATGTTACCTCTTTACACAATGCTGGTTTCTCAACCCGCATGCCAGGTGAGCATGCTCTAGGAAGGACCATTTTACTTTATAATCACAGCTACTCAGTTTTACTTYACAATTACAGCTGCTCAAGTCCTCTCCTAGAGCTGGTACTGCTTCTTCAAAGAAAGAGAAGCCACTTACTAAAGTCGTATACTGTGGCTGTTAGTGAGAGTCAGCTAAAGCAATTTGCACTCGACTTCTCCTCCCACCTTGTGCCTCAGTTTTACAACTCTCATCTCTCTGAAAAGAAGTGGGAGGAATCAAGGCTGGTGCTGCACCTCCCCTTATGATCTCAGAAATGGAGCATTTGGGCAGCAAGGCACATTACCTAACACCCAGTGCTCCTCTGCAAGGTCACAAGCCTCAAGGACACATCCCAGCAGCTCGTGTGTGTCAAGGCAAGACTCTACTGACATGAGAGCCAATATGCCATCATGAACTGGCCCTTTTTTTTTTTTTCTTTTCCCCAGAATAGAAAAGGTGTCATTTAACAGTCATAAATTAAAAGCATATAAAACAAAGACAAAAAAAAAAAAAAAGAAAGGAGGGGGAAGATGGACCAAAGCCCACTTTTAGTTTAGGTGTGGTGCTACAGCATTTGCACTCTACTGAAAATCATGATCTCTGTGGTCATAACTTTTTCAAATTTCCATATAAAAACCATGAGCAAAAATAAGGGTGCCAAAGTCTGAGTCATCTGGCAACTGTGGTTTGTAGCCCTGTCAGTAAAAACTGGCAATGATTAAAGCTGCTGCTCCCACTGCCTCTATGGTGAATTAAAGCTTGAAGAATCAATGATAATTTGGTTAACGTCCAGATCATTGTAGAAACTGGCCAGCGAGGAAAAGCAACTGCCACATGGGGCTCCTAGTGGTGTAAGATCTGTGTAATTTTGGAGCTATGCATCAGAAAAAATGACTGCTCTGCAAAGTCCTAAGCCAAGCAGAAACAGAGAGTTCTTCTATGGCTAATAAACCCTGATTTCTCTGGTACATCCAATAGTGCYTCAGATACTTTCAACACTCATGGCACTGCACAAACTGTTTCCTAGCCAGCTACAATTTCTTAGGATGCTCCTCCCTTTCACAAACCCTAAGCATCAATGAACTGAAGCTCTGTTTCTTACAGGTCTCAAAAACTTTYAGGTAATTTCTATCCACTTCAAAAGTCTTACCTACTTACTACTACTGAGAAGAACTCATTAGTTCTCCAGACAGTCTGTTCCAGTCTCTGAGTCACAAGTGACTGGAAAAGTCACTCGGGGGAATCCATAACTATTTACAGTTTGTCTCACCATTCAACACAACTCCAACACAAGTATGAGCCTAAAATAGCAGGGAAGCTAAACACAAGCACACAGCTTGCACTATGCATGAAGATGATGCCATTCCCTAAGCTTAGGCTTACACTTTTCTATCCATCATCCACACACATTTTAAAGTAATCTAGCCTGTATTCCTGAGGGCTTCTGGAAAAATCCTCATAGACAGAGAACAGATTTTCATGAACGATACATCTGTCACAAGCTTATGATTTGGAGATAATAATTACTGGTTCAGAAGGCAAAGAAGTCATGAAGGGTTGGTATAAAAGAGCTCAACTGTGCTGAAAGAGGCTCAGCAGTAGCAACAGTACGAGGCGCACATGGTACCGCTATAAAACAAAGTTCTTCCTGGGTAAAGCACTCACAGACACTGAAAGTATTGTTTCAAATCCACGTATTTTTCCCCGTGCGTGCCTGGGCTTCTATGCCAATATTTTATATAACTGAAGGAAGTACTGAATATTCTCACTGGTACGCTGAAATTCTGGCTGACCCTGTGCTGGTGCACAAGGGCCACCCCAAGCCACAGCACCTCTTTGTTCCTCTGTCCAGACTCCAGCCTCTGCCCCATCTCCACAGTCTTGGAGCGCTAACAGTACTTGAGTTGTGCACTGCCACCAGGGTTTCATGGGTTTTCCAATGCCAGGGAAAAGGAAGGATTATATCCTCGAAATCCCTCTGCTAAAGCAGTAGAAGGAATTTATTCAGCTCCCTGTAAAGTGCGGTAGAGCGTCCAGTCTGGCAATTAGTCTCAGGGCAACTGCAGAGAATTCTGGCCGAGGGACCACAATGTTTCCTGGGACTCCCACTCCTGTGTAACCCATCTACAAATCCCTGTCACGAGCTGTTAGTTAAAACCACAGTACAGGCATAAATAAAGGAGTGTCACATGATTAACTATGATTGAAATCGATAGGTGCTCTGCCMGAGTTAATAGCTAATGACTCTGGGATTCAGCTCAAAAGACTGCATTTCACATACCACAATAGCAGAAGTGAATGGATACACTGTTTAACTTTCTGTAAACTATTCAACAGGCACAGACCTTGGATTGTTGCTTCTTTTCTTTCCTATAAGCGCAACAGAGTAAGAAACCTCAAACTTAATAAACCCTATTACTGAAACAATTAACAAACATACTTAATTAGCTCACTGACCAGCTGAATGACAGGTTGTTACAAATGAAGAGTATTATCCCATGTAGCACTGGCTCACTAAGAGGCATTGTCTCATAAGCAGAGCAGAGAAACTTAAATACTTCCAGACTTTCTAAAAGAACTGGTAAAGAATTTGTTTTGGCTTAAGCAGAACATTCTTCATAGGCAAGTAAAAATTATCCAGCTTTCTTCTACTTGAGTAATTAAAACAATGTTTGGTGTTTTTGGTATCCGATACATCTTTAATCTTCTGATATTTSAGGTTATTGATCTTGCAAAGAACCTATTGCGAATGAAGCATTAATCCTGGGAATGAATCCACACTGATTTCTGACAGTCTATTTGTTTAAAAACTTCAGAAGCCAAACCATGAGCTTCAAGGAATTCCAGACAGTTATTTCATTTTATGAGATGGTATTTTTAAGACTATTCTAAAGAAAAAAGGTTTTAGAAGGGCTCTAAGAGAAAAAGTACCAGTATGAAGCACAGAATTTTACTTGCATCATTTTTCCTGCCTAAAGAATATAAATAGGGAAGTTAATTTCATACAGCTGTCAAAAAATGAAAATACCTGAAATTTACCTCCATAGGAAATGTTTTGTTAAATCTGAAGTTCAACAGGGATATTTATACAGTTGAATTAATAACTTCAACTGGCAYATTACTACTGTCATAGCCTCCAGTCTACATACACTACGATCATATCGCATATAGTAGTATCGATATGTTAGGTTATGCATTAAGAGCTATCAACACATTTTGCTGCTCTGATTTCTAACTCAAAAACTTTGATGCCTTTGTTTGATATTTCCCATCGTGAAAAACTCAGTGACCTAAGCCCAGTTCCTAAAAACTTTACATATATTCTCAAAGTTAAGTACATGATCAGTGTATGCCCTTGTGTGAAAAAAGTTAAGTAAATGTTTAATGATTTGCAGTCAGAATCTTTATCATGATATGATGGCAACAATTTTTGGCCTTTTCCAGCTGCCACCTATCACTTGGCTTATTTTGTATTCTACCAAGTCTGAGAGCAGAGAGAAGGGTGTTGCTCGAACCAAAACAAATGTTTCCTGTAAAAGACATTACTGAAACACAGTATTAAATAAACTATTTCCATAGAAATTTATCCCATTAAAGATGCTGATCAACTAACATCTGTTTATCAGACATACTTGTTATTTATCAGAACTAAGCAGCATCTGAAACACGTTTGAACGCATATGTAAGCGTTTTGATACACTGAAAAATGGACAGCCCTTACAATTTTCAATGAAGTCTTTACTAGTGCTCACCATTAATGTTATTTAGCTTAGTTTATTAAAAAAAGTATATCAAAATATGATTCTATTGTCTGCTATAGGTGATATCTTTTGTTTTTCTTTAATATGATTTTCCAAAGTATTATTATAATACACCAAATTTCACTTCACAATACCAGAACAACTCTAATTCAGGCGTCCTTCTCAACAGAGCTGTAACAAGTACAGATCTTTTCTGCAACACCTTTCAAAGTACTTTGCAAGGGAAGCACAAAGCATCATTCAGCAAACAACTGAAAAACGAGGAGTGGAACACATCCCCTGAACACTGCAACCTGGAACTGACCCGAATTTAAAACACCCCAACAAAAAGGGGGGATCAGAAGACAGTATTTTTGAAATTCTTACAGTGATCATTTTAGAGAGCAGATGAGCTCCTCTCAGCAGTTACACCAGCACAACTGAGGGACAGTGAGGAGGAATGAACAAGCATGGGCAGACATCACTTCTTAGCCAGCTTCTCTTCTGGACATTTTGGCAGATGTTGCCTTCAGCCAGGTAAGCAACTTCAATTCTGTCTCTCTTTAGAATAACAACTCTTTTTAATTTTGTTTTTAAATTGTAGATGCYGAAATCACCAGAAGTCTCCTTTGGTAAAACTGATACTCAAAAATACCTGCTGAAGAGAACAGCGCTACTTGTGAATCTAGTCAGGAAGAGCCTGCTTTAGAGAAATGTGGAAATATCAGCTTCTCCAATTTCTTGCTGCTTTGCAAAAAATGCCTCCCTCTTTACAGTTAAGCATAAAAGAGACCAAATCAATTTTGAGAAAAAAGACTTTTTTAGCCAAAATACTGAAATGCAGTAACCGTAGGAAAACACATGAATATATTTAGTAGACACTTCAAAGTGATCTTAAGGGGGGGGCGGGGGGGGAAGCGGTGCTTTATTATCTTTATATGAATTTTGACAGATAGTAGGCATCTGCATTCTTTTCTCGATTTAAATGCAAAGTAATCATGCAAAATTAACAGGACTCGAGATTACCAACACAATCTTTACTAGGTGCACCACTGACACTGTAGAAGTATTTTGGGAAATAACAAGACAATTCTGTCTCATAATAAAGKCATTTTTATTAGAATTAAAATGAAAAGCAGCTGAAGAGGAGGAATTAAAGAAGAGAAACATAATCTTCCTTATTTGCTTGCTTTTTAAATAGGACTTAGAGAATCAGTGGTCTAAGATGACTGACTCCTTGGATTTCAGAAACACAGGAATACATGGCTGTAAAGGACCTTGCAGGACACCACGTCCAGTCTCCAGGTTTTGAAGGCACCATAACATACAGTGCTCTCCACAAATCTACTGTTCTTCATCTTAAGTGGGATTTTTGTCCTACTGCTTCCATTGTATCTGTTTCCCAACTTCAAGTCTCTATTTTCTCAACATCATTTTCTATATAACAAGGTTCAAGTTTAGGTAAAGGCTTGTTTCCTATATTTTTAGGACAACAATATGTTTCTGGCCTGCAGCTTAATTGCTAGTTTATGATATACCCTGCAAAAAGCTTTTTGGTGCTAGGAAAGTATTTGATGAACCACAACTTTTGTATGCGACATATCATAGTAAGCTATCATGTAACATGGTAAGCTGTCCTGGAGCAATCACAGTTAACATCTCCCAGAAGAAAAATAATTGCTAAGTGTTCCACTCACAGAAAAGAGAGGCAATCAGGAAAAGTGAATTGACTTGAGTAGAAAAGAGAACCATCCAGAACACTATTTGCTTCCTATATTACTTTTAAAAAATTGAAATATTAATATGACTTTTATAGTTGCTCTTTCCACTTTATTTCCCAATACTGAGGGCATTTCAGCCATCACAATTAAGCAACATATACATACATGTGTATATGTATTTACGAAAACATACACCTTTATTTATCTATTCTAATTAAACTAGGAAATTTCATTCCTCTAGCCCCTCTCTGTCTCCTCCTGTCTTTCCATCCTTCTAAGCTTGTAGACTGACATCTTTTCACACATCTTTTACTACCCTTTTCTCACGGTTGCTGCCTTTGGTTATAGTCAGTTATGATACTATAGACAACTAAGCAAATAGGAGGTCTAGAAGAATTTCTATGTTGTTAATTAGGAGTGATCGGAGGCCTGAGAATACGACCAGATTCTTYGACTATCTGTACCACAATGCCCTGCAAGCTTCAGTTCAGGGTGGCTCCAGTTGCTAACTTTAACGGTACACGCTCTGTTGGAAATACGCTGCAGAAAACACACCCTGGCTGTCTTACGATTTGAGTACAGCAACTATCCTACTGTTTTTGCAGGACTACTGTTTTTGAGTGAGACACGTTAAAGGAATTCAAATAAGGTGGGGTGAGGAAGAATGTGTTGGGAGATGAAAAATATTCCACAGAAGGTTGTGAGAAAAACAAAAGCATTAAAATCAGAGGACCTGTAATTGAAGACCAGCTGAAATTCAAGGAAGAAGGAGAGAACAAGAGATGGAGAGAAACACAGAATGGTAGAGGACACACACACACACAACCACAGTAGAGATTCTGATACTGTTTTTATGCTGTGCTTTTAGCCCGGACCAAAAGTAAGTTCAGCAGAGTCTTTATTAACTTGGTTGATTTGCCTACAAGAGGCCACACACCTATCCTTCCGTCAGTCTCCTCTATAGACAGTAAAGTCACCTCTGATCCCAGGATATCTAATAAAACATTTCTGAAGCCAAATATACAATCCACCCTGCAAAAAAACGTACAAACATCGATGATTGTTGAAAAAAGTATGGATATCAAAATTATCCAGCATGAACTCCAGAAAKGACTTGTAACACATTGCTACGAATAGGGAAAGCTCAGTTTAGCAGCTCATCTGAACAAATAAAGAGAGCCCTCATTCAGCAAAGCAAATATCAAAGAAACAGAAAACCAAATTCTTTTAGAATAGATCTATTTAAGAGTAAAAAAAAAAAAAAAAAAAAAAATTAAGTGTCTTTCCCAGTTCATGGTCTATTTAAGATACAAATAAATAATATGCATTGCTTGACTGGAGGAAAAACATATTAACATTTGAGGTTCAGATTCGAAAGGTGAATGAGTCACTTAAATCTATATTTATGGCAAGGTCTTAAATGAATGCTCTACAAAATGCCACTGTACAACTCCAATTCTAAATTGAACCATTAAATTAAATAAAAAAAGGCCTCTGAAATCCTTACTACACTCTTCTCCAGGACTGACACCGAAAGAATCAATGAAATTTGTTAAAAAATGAGAACGTGCATTATTCTAAACTAGGAGGCACTACCCTTTCTTGAGAGAACTGCAAAGACACATTTTTCCAGGGGAATACTGAAAAAAAACATTTTAAAATCAGAGACTGAGCATTTAGTAGGATTCCAAGTCAGGCGTGAGGGCAATGCAATCATATTTCCCCTTTTCTCCCCCTTTAAAAGGAGCACGTTACTGTCTTCTGGTGAGCGATGAATATGCGTTAGTCTTAAAACCACTGTAATGTGAGGGGCATGCATAGGACACTGCAAGTTTTAGATATGTCATTTGAAATACCTCACTCATGCATGTGGCAGAAAGAACAGACAGGAAATATATCAAGCATAAGAGGTAAGAGATAAAAGATGCAGCACTCACTGCCAAGTCTAAGATTGAGGAAGGAATTTTGTCTTCCCTATATATAAGTGCAAATAGAAATACAAATAAATAATAAACAACTATTATCATAATTATTTCCAGCATTTACGATTGCACATTATAATGCTATGTTTGTTAGATCTCTCATTCTTAGGAAATACAGGGAAATGGTTGTTTGACACAGACTCTGCTTCATTTTGTCATGTAAAATCCATGAACTTTCATTTGAACATGTGCTTCAACACTTGTCAAAGAACAAATGCAAGGTTTTACTATTCCTGAAACAGACAAGCATGAAGAGCTCATCAGTATAAATTAATACTGTGGATCCCAAATCAAGCATTCAACAGTTAGTGAACAGTAGCCTTTAATGTTCCATAGGCAAACTTAACTCTGGTCTTCTAGAAAAATTTTTGGGGCATGATGACATTTAAATTTACTTCTTCCATAGCATTTTTCAGAATGAATTATTTTAGAACACCCTCATGTGATGGCCTAGCATGAGCAGGTTTTGGGATCTTTACTTCCACAGCAGTGACTTCTGAAACTAGAGTTAATTATGTCACTAGCAGGAATGCTACGATACTCTGCAGAAGCCAGTCACTGAAAGGAAAAGAGAAAAAATTTTACAGGAAAAAAGTCAGTTCTTTGGAGCTGGCAGAGGATGACTGAGCCTAAGGAACGGTGATTTCAGTTTGAGGTTCCAGAAGGTAATTGTTATCATTACCTTGGGATCTGCCACCTACATTACCCTCACCCTGCTTCTGACTGCATCTTGTTTCTGCTCCTGTCTGTTCCCCATCACTGATTCTCTCCAAAGCTCCTTGCCCCTCTGTGAGTGAGGTCTCTTCCCTCTTCCCTCCCCCCACTGTGTGTGTGTGTGCTGCTTGGGAACCATGAGAAAATTTCCTTGCTGTCAGTTCTAATGCTTGGGATCACAGGATTCACTGACAGGTAGAAGAAACACTTGTAAAGGACATTTTGCTCCAGTCCTGCATTTCAGGGATGATGTGTGCTGTCCCTTTGAGAGAAAGGCAGACCATGCTCTGTGCAGGTGAAATCTTTGGAGAATTTTGCTGTCAACATCTAACAAATGTTTGTGGAATATATTGGAAATAGCCAATTTTCAAGCATCTAAAAATATATCTAACTTTGGGTGCATGTTACTGGAAGGACCAAAAGCAGAGTGACCTTTGTGATAAATTTAAGTTTCTACTTCAAAGACGATCCACATCTTCATTGAAACAGTCGTAAAATATTTTTTAGCCTGAGTAAAGCAATGTACTCATTCTCTAACATCATCCCTCAAAACAAGTGAGTGATTTTTCTGAAACCTCCCACAAAATTTCAGCCAGAGGCATGCATTCAGTGTAAAAAAAAATTGATTTGAAAAGTTAAATTTCAGCAAGGTGATAAGCAATAAATAACAGGGTCTTACTAACTTTTTTACAATCTCTTCATATATGCCTTTTTGCCCCCCTCTCTGTATATTTACATATATATGCAAATATGCAAAAATGGTAACGCTGTGTCGCTTATTAAAGTGCTTTCAAGAGCTGAAAGAAGATACGCAATTTTGAATAATGTAAAAATTGATGTGAACATATTATTTGAAATTGAATTAAGTTTTTAATGCTCTAGCAAACACTCAGTTGGCTTTCATGATTTTTCTACCCCATTCAATGGTCACATTTCAACAGATTCAAAACATTAGCCTACAATACTGTAAAACATATGAAGTTGCTGAATAGGAATTTCAATGAAAATTGCAACTCCTTGAAAAACACTGGCTGTTGAGATACACGTGCAAAAAGGCTCATTAAACCAAAGAACAGTACAAACTGTGGAAGATCGTGTAACCTTAGTTGTTCAATCCGGAGTGATGGAGTTAGGATTTAAGTCATGTTTTTTAATTTGGAGAAATAGCTTATAAATGGAGAAGTTATGACTAGAATAACTGAAATCAGAATGTCAGGGATCCAAGTCTGCAGAAAATAAAGATGTTATCTTGAAGGAGAAGGAGGTTCAGAAAAATGTTACTTTGTAAAACATTTCACAGTCCATTCTCACAAGAATTTTCTTTTGGAAAAGAATGTCAAATGCGCCCTTTCCCTGTGATTGGTGAAGAATTTTTTCATTCTTTTATGATGTTGTTTAAGCTACCTGTCTCAAAAGCCTTAGCAAACATTTCTTACCTGTGTCCCAATAGTTTCCTGGAAGCAGCGCCCAAGCTGAGTTTTAACTGAAACAGGAAACACATGAGGAATGGGTTGTTGATTTGTGTAAGTAGTATGTCCTTTCTGGGTCTTCTGATACGGAAGACCTTGGTAAGAGACCTGTGGATGTCCTGGCTGAGGTACTTTCACTTTTTGTCCTGTTGATGTGCTGTCAATTCTTGAAACTTGATGGATCTGAACCGAGGCTTCAGGGGGATGTTTCACATGGATATTCACTATGTTAGGAGGGAATTTCACTAAAATAAWTGAAGGAAAAACACATTAAAAAAAWCGGTAATAAAATATGTCAAAAAAAAGACCTTACGCACCTCTAAGACATCTCTTTTTTGTACATTAGAATTTTTTAGAGAGTGCCTTGAAGTGACCAAAATATAAACAAAGCCCAAATTTGGGGGTTAGAGAGAAGGCTGAAAGAAYGCATAGAGTCTCATTTACAAAGCAGAAAATGAAAACTCTTCACACAGGAAAGAATGACATTATAGCATTGTAAAAACTGCTACATAAACATGGATGTCCAAATTGGCTGGTATGGCATTAACATTTGTGGTCATACTGTGTAATAAGAATCCCATTCAAAGTCCCAGAATTCAAACTCCACTGGGTTATTTTTGGATATATAGTAAGGTTCATTTTCTTTTTCAGATCCATCATCTTTCTCTGGAACACAGAAAAAGCTTCAGATTTCATCCCTTCACCTTTATATACCTGCCAAGTCCTGAGTTTGCCCCTGCAACACTTGCCAGCATCTCAACCACCTAAAACCACCACTCCCTTCACTGAACTTTGAATTCAGGATTTGGCAGATAAAGAGGGAGGAAATGTTTTTCAGATACTTCTGTTTTTAAATACAGTTGTAGTTTTAAGTCTGGGYATGAAGATTGAGACCCTCCAGTCAACTTAATGTGCACAGAACGGTTTATGACCCTCAAGCTTCTTTTCATTGAAACACAAAATGCCCTTTAAACATATAACTCCAATTATTATTGGGGAGGGCCAGGGAGGAGAGGTGTGTAAAAAGTTTTATAGTTTGTAAGCTGCATAACAAAGTTAGCATTTACTGTGTCTGGCTGGGTCTCTCTCATCAGCAAGTACTGCACAGACTACTCGAGGCCAGCCAATCCGCTAGATCTAAYACCCTTTCCAAACATCAAGAACCAACAAATATCATTTGACATACTTTCTCTATAACACATACTGGATTGTTGAGTCTTCTGAACTGATCCTTGCCTCAAGGAGGCCAGGCTGTTCTTTGGAACTTGATTAGGCATTTTCAGTTCTTATTTACAAATTTCAGTCTCGCAGCTCCATTTCCCAGGAAGCATATTTCATTTATTTTAGCTGCTTTAAAATTTTATTATTCTGTAGAAATTACTTTCGKTTTTTCACATTATTTTCATTTCTCTAGGCACATTTTCAGTATTAATTGGTCTCACATAGGAATCCCTTAGAAGAAACAAATTTATTTTTACTCTGCCCTGCATTGTTTCATTTATGAAAATCTTCAACATACTGCAGACAGAAACATCAGGAGTAAGGTAGTAGAAAGTCAGCAAAATATGGCTGCGGGGCCTTAATGGCTCTTCAGRTCTTGCCTGTAGCAGAAAACAACCTTCAAGCAAAATTCATGCTACATGAGTTCTGTCACAGGTAAACCCACAAGGAAAAGATTCAGTGTTACAAGGAAAAGCAGTTAGGCCCTTCTTAGGCTATAAGACCAGTTTTACAGGGCAGGACAAGACAGCATAGTCTGGCTGTGAGAAGAACAAAACTCACCCCAACTTACTATCATACATTTTTATGTATGAAGAGGGATCCCTTCAACTAGTTTCTCCAGCTGATAAATGTAAAGAATAAATCAGCCCTCAAAAGAAATCACGGAATTGCTCTGCTTTAATTTATCAATCCACCTAGAGATGTTCAGATGCTGAAAACATCAAATTTAGGCTGGTCCCTGCCATGTAGTATTATCATCACAATCCTTTCCAGGACTTGGATCACTGCCTAGATGTGCTGATTAATTTTTATTTCTGTTAGCCATTTCAGGATGAATTGTTTTATTCTTTCCTTGAAAGAAATGAAACATTCCTCTCTCCACAATCCAACATCCTCATTTGGGCATGGAAAGGGAAGAAAAGGCATTGTGACTGCTGATGGTTCTGATGAGGACTTGAGGGTCAGGAAAAAAAATATTCAAGAGGTCAGACTCTTTAGCAATGAGAAACCTGTTGTCTCTTTTAAGACAACAACTAAATCTGAAAAACAACTATGTCTTAAAAATAATTTCTTATGGTCCACCGTATTGTCTAAAATAATCTGCTCTGGAATTAAATAGTCACAGAAATAAATTTCTGCTCTGCTAAATGTTTAGATAATTATATCCTCTTATTCTCTCACTCCTCCCTTCTCTCCACCTCCCCCCCACCTTTTTTTTTTTTTTTAAGAGTCAGAAAAGTTCTGGGGAGCTTTAGGGACTAATACTCCAACTTGTCAGTGGAAACTATTTCCCAATGGATTGTSTATCAGTCCCTAGAGAACAAATCCATTGAAAAGATGGAGCAGATACTTGATAGCATTTATAAAATATTGTGTTTCCAGAAGGATACTGTCAACACTTCCTTCACAGCTATGTCCCTGTCTAAAAACAAAATTACTACTTTAGATTATATTTATCACAAACATGTAAATAGTTTGGCCTCTCTTAGCAAAGTTATTCAGGAATTAGTTGCCAACAACTGCGCCTCCTCACATCTTTCCCCCATATATTTTGTTTTTACTCAGAGGTAGCAATCTTGGAGAGGTAATTGTAAAATTATCCTTGAAGAGGGAGAAAAAAAAAAATCAATCTGCCAATTCAAACAAACAAACAAAATTCACACTAATTCATATGTTGTGAAACTGAATTGCAGGGGTCTCTCCATATAGACAGGATCTCACCCAGCTAAAATGCTACCTAGAGTCGTAGAACACACAGGGAACAAATTCAACACTCCTCTTCATGGTCATCAGTACTTGTCACCTCACAAAAAAGTATTAGGGGAAATGGAAACCTGAAGCTGACTGAACTTTTTTTGACTGGGCAAAATTTGATGAACATCACAGCTTTTCTTTTTTCTGATCCTCTGCCTTCTTCACAGCATTAGCAGTAGAAAATCCTTACCATTTTTTCCTATGATACTGTTATATGACCTGGAAAGAACTTCTGTTTCACTGAATCATATCATGGCCTATCTACATTAGAAAGTTCACCACAAAATTAACTTATAGGACTCCACCAAATGACATAACAAAGATAAACAGGGATTGTATTTTTAGTTTTACATTAGATTTAATTTTTTTAATGTTGAAAAGCATTGTCTCTTCCCTGCACTAGTAACCATGGAATCACCTGCAATTTTCTATCTAGGTACACTGCCAATTTATGGACTCTGTTCAGCCACAGTCATTCTCTTTTTGAACAGATCTACACTCCTGGAAGAAGCCCCCTGCTTCATTATYCTTTGACTCTGTAATCTGCATTAAATTCCACCAAAAAGCAAAGTACATTTACTTACAAACTCTTTTCAATAACACTGTTATTTCTTATTATTTCAGTCATTGAGCAAAATACTTTCCAGTCATTCTGGTGAGCTCACGATTCAAGTTGTCGTGTCAAGATTCAAACTATGTAGACAGATCACTATCATTACTGGTTGGATACCCAAAATTAGTTAATGGAAGTCAACTCCAAAGAAAAAAATATGTATCAAGAAAAAAGTTACCTTTTACACCTTGCTGTCCTGACATCGTCAGTGGTAAAGTATGAGTAGAGTGGATAATTTGTGATCCTACAGCCTTGTTCACCTGTTGTGGGTGATGGTACAGTTTTGGAGCATTGGCAGTCTGCACAGGGATCTGACAAAGTTTACCAGTGTAATTAGGAGGGCACTGGCATTTATCTCTAGAACTGCACTGTCCTCCATTCATGCATGGAAGGTGGCAAATAACTGAAATGAAAACAGAAAGAAAAATTTTGTTAATGACTTTAGCTTTAGTATTATCTGACCACATATCACACGGAAGTCAAGGAAGAAAGGAATAGGGTTGGGGCCCTTTGTTCTTCTGACATCTGAAGAATGACTTCTCATCTGACATGCAGTTTTAATTGCCTTGTGGTAGAACCACTTCCCTTCCCCTCTTTGCAACCTCTGCCTGGTTCRCATCTTCTCTCCATGACAAACACGACAAGCACATTCTCCCCTTAGAAATCCCAGCTATTTTAGTTCATTATGCTATTAAGCAAGCTGCTAAATTAATATGGTGCCTGGCTGCACCTCTTATTCACACTTCAGTATAGGTATTCTTATTTAGTCAGCCTCCCATTTCTGAAAATCCTGGGCCACCTACACTCCCCTGGAAGACAGGGGAAAAACTCACCGGAAAGTAGACAGTACTGGGGATAAATTCTCCATTTTCACTGTAAGCCTTGGCTGTTCTCCAGAAAACCATGTCTTACTGAGTATCTAGATTTTTGCTCTGCATTTATCTCTCAGATAAAAGAAGCTAATTTGTATACCCACCCATGAAGATCATAAAAATATCAAGAGATTCTACTCAAATAATTTCAGAGACAAATTCCAAAATATTCCAAATATTCCAAAATATTTTAACTCCAATATAAAGACAAGGGTAATTACTTCTGTGCCAGCTAGTACTTGCACATTTACAGCAATATAAATTATCAGATGAAAAATGAAAAATGTCAACATCAAATGAAAAATATTTCTTAACTCRGAGATACAAACAGTAATAGGCATGGTTCAGCACTTTCGAAAAATATGATGTGGGACTTTATAATCAGCCATAATCTAGCTGAGCTGTCAACATTTTCAAGGACTAAATGATGTAAAAACAACAGGAAAAAAAAAAAAWGTAAGCTTTTGTTCAAGACAAACTAAGGTCATTTGTTCAGAAATCCAAGATTTTTGGAGAAATAGCATACAGTATCCATTTGTCAGCTTTAAGATAAGATTCTGACTGTAAAAATAAATAAATAAAAATATAGACTTTACAGTAATTATGGCATTTTGCTGGATTGGTATTGCTCATTCTATACTGAATTTCAATAAAAATGAGAAACTGTAGATAATGCAAGGTAATTAGGAACCTAGTGCTTATTATTCCAAGTGGTGTAATCTCTGGACAATGGCAGCCTATTGCTATTATTAATAGCATAAAACGTGAGTATTGGAAAAGGAACCTGTGTGTTGTCTTCACAAGAAGACAAAGTAGGGCATTCGCAGCCCAAGGAGTTCCAACCCAGCTGCATAATTCGCTTGGCCCAGGAAACGGGCTCAAGAACCAGCCAGCAATCAGCCCGGCTCGTCACAGAGAGCCCTTACGTTGTACTGACAGGGTCTGGAACGGTGCCGCCTGAGCGCCAGATAGGTCCACGCACAAGTGTGAACAGCCAGAATTGTTTTTCCACTCTGTTCTGCAAATGTATATTTAATATTTTTATCRTCTTATCTCACTTTTTCATTTCATATAAACTGACTGAAAGTACTCCAAGCTGTAGCACTGTGCTAAAAGGCCTAGTTGACTCCGGAAGACTGTCCACGCCAGTGCAGGCCTCACTTTTTTGGGTCCCAATGCTGTTGGGACTTTATCTGAGCGTATAAAAGACATCCTTACAGAACTGCTGTTACTTCAGGGCAAAATGAAGGATCTTTGACCCCAGCAGTAATTAAAGCATGACAGCTATCTCTCTCTCTCTCTCTGGTACCATTTCTTCCTGAGCACCCACAAACAAGAAKGTTTATTGCAATGGTGACAACATACAAAGAATTTTAGGTACTTGCAAAGATCTGCCCGAGCAAGGTTGAAAGCTGATGTGGTTTTCCTGCAAAAGTAACATCGCACAATGAAATAGTGTAAAGTAGCATTAAGGGGACACCAATTTGGTGTTTGAAAGGCGTACAGTGAAACAAAAGCGAACAGAAATAGTCTCACTGAGGAATTCCTTGAGTGCAAGAAGCCTGTCCCATAGGTTTTCTTCCTGCCCTCTCTGGCCTTGAGGCTACAAGGTAACGTGCAAAATACAGCTTTTAAACAATATAAATATACCCAGTATTTCCACAAAAATAAATTACTGTCTTCCGAGCTACTGTTCCTATAAAGCAGTCAGCRTCTGGAAGGCAGGAATCTCTGCATTACAGGGCGCTCTTCAGGCTTTCCTATCCTGCAGGAGCCTGCCGAATAACGAATGGGCATATGAAAAGCTTTGCTTTCAAGCAAACAAAAGTTTGTGTTAAAAATACTAGGAAGGAAGATACCAATAGAAAAGAGTTCATTCATGTCCCTTTTCATAACCGTTTGCTGTGGATATTCACATAACTAACTTGTGCAAGTAAGTGCAAACAAATGCCACTGAAAGGTCTAGTATGAGGTAAATAATGAAGAATGYTTAATTTATCAGTATTTACATGTAACAGAAAATAATTCTAAGCTGCCCACATTATCATGTGGGACAAATCACTCAGTCAACTGACTTATGTACAGATATATTGATTTACATTTCTTGAAGGTCTGGCCTAATGTATGAGGAATGAATTTTAAGTGAGAATACATTAAATTTATTCTGAGAATATAAAATTCTGTAATAAAAAAATTAAAAATTCTGAAATATACAATTGTAAGTTATACTCAGCCATGTAAAAACAAATAGGAACTGATCGCCAGGCTAAACTGAAAACTTGATAATCTCAAATGGCAAATATTATGAGAACTTTAAAAAAAAACAAATACACAAAAAATGAAGAATGAAACATGTTGAAATAAAATATCTGATAATTTTAAATAGGTATAATAAGGATGCACACACACTAATTGTGATATTTCCTCRGGCAGTTTATGGCCAGGAGAAAGGGCTACATATGATTATGACACTAGTGCTGGAAATCACAGGCACACAACTTCACCGGAGCTGGAATTACGCACAGACCATTTGAGAAAAGTGAGCTGAAGGGGGGTAAGCCTCTGAAAAGGCACRGGAAGGAAACGCTACTTCTCGACAAGGCTCTGGGAACCTCAGGTTAACAAAGACCAAAGAGCTCTGGGGAAAGGAGCACTTAAGACAGGAACAGGATATAAAGCCAGGGTATGGTTGAACAGCTAAAATTCTGATGAAAGTTTTTTGCTTTGTTTTGTCATTGASGTTAAAGAACTTAAACAGAATGGCTGAATGGTGCCAGAGGCATAGGGGACACTCCTGACAAAACCCAGACTCATGTGCTGCGAGACACCATTAGAAGATGCTGGGTTTGCACRTATGTTCACAACTGGCATTCAGACAAAGAGTGCCCTGGAGCCTGATTCTCACTGGGCTGTTGCCATTTCCTCTGAAAAGGAAAAAAAAAAAAGGAAATAAAAATATCCATTATGGTGTGGAATCCTCTAGCTGCTCAGAGCCTGATAAAAATGTGGAGATAGGTCTGCACAAGACGACAAGAAATTTCAGTTCACCCATGGGTAYCTTATAAACAAAACAAAGAAAGTATTAATGGACCTAAGAAAGGCAACAAATTCTTCATTTAGATCTGCTGTAAGCCAAGTCTCTTAGCTGTCTCTTAAGGATCAGCCAACATATGATTGAACAAATTTAACCATTTCTTAATATAAATTAACATTCATCCTTTAGAAATGTAGAGACAGGTTTAAGGAATAACAAACATGTTAAGTATTCTTCTCATCCTTGGGCAATTAATTGGCAATAACAAGTTTTGATTTCTCTAGCATCCAAAGGCCTTAATTCCCCCCAGCCTGGCACAGCTTGGTGGGTATCACTGTTCAAAATGAGCCAAGCAGAGAAGGTGCATCAAGATGCCCCTACAGGGAGTCTCTGAAAGGCTGAATGCATAGAAAAAGGAGAACATTTGCAACGTGAATCCCGATAAAGCTACCACAGCTAYGGGTTGGAAACACAAGAATAGGGCATGAAATCATCAACAAAGAAGCTAGGAAACCACTGATATACAGTTTGTCCATGTAATTACATCATCTAATTTGTTTTCAAGATACTCCAACCTTGAACGGCTCCAGATAAACTAATTTAATCAAGTCCGAATGTTTTCATTTAATCAAAATAATGTGTAACAAAACAAATTCCAAGCACCTAAATCCTCCTAATCCTTAAAAAATAGCCCATGCTTACCCAAACAAGCCCTTAGGATGGATGAAAACTCCCTTCCTGTAACCAGTGTTGAAGAAAATGAAGATGGGTTTTGAAATGTTCCTCATCTGACTCTCCAAATGCCTTTCCTTTTACACCTCAGGGAACATGTGAGTTTCTGCTTCGCTTTCTCTCATCACTCTTTGCCTTTTCTACTTACACGCTATCAACTATTCAAGTGTAAGCACTATTCAATTACATCAACGGGCTCTCCAAGGAAAACCTTAAACTGCTCATTAGATTACRGTATTTCCACTGGATGCATCAAGAATCAGCAGATTAATTTTGTCTCCGAGTACTACATGGTTATCCAGCATTACTTTACTACGTGCCCCACAGCTGTTTGGGCATCTTTCTTCCATGCTGTTACTAAGCATACAGAAAGTGCAGGGACTAGCACACAGATCTACCAAACACAATTTTTCATAGGAAAGAAGAGATGGCATTCACTGAGGGGAAGCACTGCCATATACAACATTCTTGTAATGTAGTRCCTCTAAACACCACACACCTTAGGTAAAAATTGAAACCCAGAGGTGCTATATGTAGATCCGTGCAATCGCTCCAAACTTATTTCTACTTTCTAATTGCAGAAAYTCTAACAGTAACCCACAAAAGCCACAGAGGTACAAGCTACAGTAATGATGCTATCCTCCAGTTTAGACTCTTCCCTACTCCCCTACTTATTTTTTTGCCACGTCTTTCTTGTTGTCCCTTGATTTTCTAATTACTTCATCCTAAACGGTTTTCTCTTCAGGTTCCTGGTTGTAATTCAGAGGTGTTATATAAAGAATTACAAGTTAAGTAACCAAATAGTTASTTTAATTTTTAAAGTAAGATTAAGAGATTCTTGATATTACAAACTTGTGCTTTGGGAAGCAGAGGGAGAACAGAAAAGAAGCTTTAAGTGGCCTTGATTTAATAGTGTAACACCTCTACATTCACCTCTGAATTTATCCTAATGTTTGTATTTTGACAACTTTTAAGAGAACATTCTATTGCAACAACCAAACACAATTTTTAAGAGTAAATCTGATGGCAAGAGCTCCAACAGCAGATGAAAAATGCYCTTTTCTGCTCACCACTGAAAACAGGAAAGCAATGCCCTGCTCATGTGAATACCCTAGTTACGACCCACAAATCGCTTGTTACATACCACGGCTACTCACTGATCTGAACAGTGAGGACAGCACCAGATTTGGTTCCAGACACGAGCAATYCTGTAGAAATGGCTAGTGTCTGCTAGCCAGAAAGCAGAGTCTGGGTATGTGACAAATGGCAGTATCCCCGTCACAGCATTTTTTAATGAAATCTCTAGTATTCAACAAGAAGGGGAAAATGTTTTGAGCCCCTCCTCTGGTTTCCTTTGTTGAATGCCATCTTGTGCATAAACAACGGCTTAAGTATAAGGCATGAACTCAGGTAGATTAACACTCTGTAATATGCATAATAACATGCAATTATATTTCGAAAGATGCTTGTAAAAGTAAGAGTGTTGCTGGAAAATCAGTGCAGGTGGATAGAACAGTGCACATTTTCTCAGTTGGGTACACCAAAAAGATAGGAAGTAAAAAATACAAGAGTTGTCAGACAGAAATATCTCTGTAGTAAATAGTTTCATTTAGTTTAGTACTAGCTTAATGAGTTTTAAATTAGCTTACACAAATATAGATTCCCCCAAAATGACAAAAATTTAAACATATAATATCTTTACAACARATAATTGTAATTTAGTAGGAATGACAGACAATAGAATAGTATAGGTAAGGCRTGTACTTCAAAGAATGTCCCTGCTGAAGTACATTTCTTTACGATCAGAGGCTGTTATCAGACTTCATGGATACCATTTGTGAACAAGAACACCAAAATCTAGTTTGTTTATACAGTCCCAAGATTTTGCTTCTCCTTATTCTGTGCTTTTGTAGTTATAATTACCATCAACATAATATATTGAAAGCTGTTATGCATATTCCTTCACATATGAACTCCCAAGTCTTAACTCTTGTGAAAAAAAACCTACTTGAGAAAAAATGCCGTAGTCATCTCAGTGGGTGCATTAAAATTCACATTTGTTCAGTGAGAAAGAAATGAAACAACTAAAAGTGTTCACAAGTGGCAAAAAGCTACTTTATGTCATTCAAGGTGGCATGTTACATTATGCCAGACTTCTGACCAGAAAGTGATACAGAGGAACTATATCCAATGTGGTCTCTTATACTGTCACCTTCATACTGCTTATCAGTAGATGTGTAAATATTATAACAAGGATCTTACCAAACAGATTTTTACTCTGAATGCTGCAATACATTAATAGAAATCATCCTAAAAGGCTCAACACAATACTGAAGGCACTCCAGATGTTTCCTCTGGAAAGAAGTAAGATCTGCAACAGTGCAGGGAAAAATTTCAAACAGGAAGCTACCTCAAACATAATGGCATGATAAGAAAAAATACGCAGCTACTAAACTGGGTTCTCAGCTATTGTGAATTAACATGGTCAGTGACTTCATTAGAATTTGTCTTATATATTTAAACTATTATTACCAAGCGATCTTTAACAAAGTAATGCAGCCCCACTTAGGAATGGGATCATAACTACTGCTGTTTATCCAGACAAGGAAACCAAATTATTGCCAAAATAAACAAGCTTTGTGGTGTTATTCCTGTCTGGATCACGCACATTTAAAAAAAAAAAAAAAAAAAAAAAAAAAAAAAAAAAAAAAAAAAAAAAAAAAAAAAAAAAAAAAAAAAAAAAAAGAGAGAGAGAAAGAAAAAAGTCTCAGAAAAAATCAAGAGTTAGCCACAAAGAAAAGGCCTGAAACAAGTTTAACACTTCCAAAATACAAATAATCTTTTCTGCATATAAACGTTATTTTCTGTAGGTAAATTTTTTTCTTACATTTGCACTGTTAAAATTATAAACCACCCCCCCCCCCAACACTAGGGATAAATGCAGAATGATGACATCTCTCAGGAATTACATATAATCACTTATTATTAACATCCCCCCCTCCCACAAAATAACATTAATGCTAAGCTGCATTGCAGGGGTCATTTCATTGGTTTGCAGTTGAGGGCACAAAACATTTCAAGACTATCAACATTAAAGACGTAAGCAAACATCAGAGTCCAAGGATGAACTCAACTAATACGGAATTCTTGAACAAGAGAACAAATCGCATTCAAGCAACTACAACTGTCTTTACTCYACTCTAACCCAACTGCAACCACATTCGACTCTGTCAGGAAGACCAAAGCAGCAGGCTGCCTCTAAAAATCCCAAAGTAAGGAGATCTGTGTGTGTGCCACATGCAGATGTACGCACCTTCCTTTTATATAAAACTACTTCTTTATCCAGATACTAACAAGGATACATGARTCTTTGAATTATTTTTTGCCGCAAAGAGCACCCTACACTTTTAAACATTATGAGAACCTGGGGCTTTTAAAAATGGATTGCTTTAGGGAGAAGATAAACTGTCCTAGATATACATCCCTCATTGTATCATATTATGACAGAACAGATGAAATACCCATATTTAAGTGTGAGGAATCCAGGCAGAGCAATTAAGGAGAAGAGAGTTTTAGTCTCCATCTCCTGCCAATGGTGTAACACAGCATTTGTTTGCCAGTTTCTAAGGACATGCTGTAAAAATGGTATGCCTGGGCCCTTTCTGAGATAGAATCTCATCCTCATCAACATTTAGTCTCTTTTCCTCTACTTAAAAGGCTTGTTAATGTAACCAGAAGGCTACTTAGAGATATCTCTTACACTGTGGAATTGATAAACATTTTTGAAATCTAGTTGTTGTTGATCCAACATGGACTTACATTTTTTAAAGAAGAGCAAAGAATATTGTATCCTTCTCACAAAGCATGAGTTTTCACCCTTTCAGACCCTTTATTAAGATCACTATCTTGAATTTAACAGCTCTTAAGTACTAGATGGTACCTACGTCTACTTTGAAACCATCTCTAACTAGATGTATTTCTAGTTACTAACATTCCAGAAAGTAATCAGGCATTTCTGTATGATATACATATGTTGGACAGATTGTTTCCACACACAAAGCAGTTATTGAATCCTTCTGCTTTTATCTTCTCAGTAGTAACAGTTTTATAAATGTGTCTATCGTACATTATCTCCTGTACCGCTACTGGGCTTCTTCTTTTATAATATTTAATATCTACCCTGGAATATTTTTGTGTGAATTCTTCAGCTATCCTTGCCAACTTTCTATATTTAATAACTTTTAGTTTATACTTCTCACTATTCCCCCCTGTAGAGGTTTAACCTGGGAGGCAGCCAAACACCACACAGCCAAAACCAGGACATCCCCCTTCCATTTGTTATCAGTGATCCCCCCATGTCCCACTCATCATTACAAAATCAAGTTGGTGTCTTCTTCCTTGCTGAATCATGGCTGAACATTTCCAAAAGTAATTTCAATCTTTTCACACTTTTCCATTTTTTTTTCTCCT